>CABHPP010148081.1:27484-50760 GCA_902168425.1 Peromyscus attwateri | reverse complement strand
GAGCACAGGGAGGACTGTGAGATGGCCAGTGGGAGCACAGGGAGGACTGCAAGATGGCCAGTGTGAGCACAGGGAGGACTGTGAGATGGCCAGTGCGAGCACAGGGAGGACTGCAAGATGGCCAGTACCAACACAGGGAAGACCACGAGATGGCCAGTGCCAGCCCAGGGAGATGACATTATGCCTGCTGACTGGGTAAGCACATAGTGAGGGGTTTAGACGAAGAAGGTGCAGCTGCCTCCAGGCTCACCCGTTACCCCAAGCTTCTCTTTCATATAGCATCACTGAACTTAGGTGAATATGGATTTCTGAGACAAAAATGCCAGGCCCCAGGAAATGATTCATCTCTCCATTTCTGAGGCTTGAAGACAAACCTCACATTATCACAGAATTCATGTTTAATTACAAAATTAATACAGGTTTTTAAAAGAATTATGAAGACCCAAAACTCCAGTGAGCGAACATGATCTGTTCCCACTCCCCACCTTTCTTGTTTCCCAGAGGCCGTCAATCCACAGATGACTTTGTAGCTACAAGCAGATCCTTTACTTTTCCACAAATAAAATTAAGCACATTCTTTTCTGGTTACTTTCCCTTAATAACATACTGTGGGATCCTTCTAGATCATCCTGGGTAGATGTGTTTCATTCTTTCCCAGAAAGGCTGCTCATATTCTGTGTTATGTGTTTGTTTTATTTTAGTTTGAACAAGCCCCTCTCAATCGCTTAGCTTTTGCATTTTAATTTATCTCTAACAACCCTTTCAGTACTTAACACTATTTCAAGCTTCCCTTGCTAAAGAGTTCTATAACATAAATTCTTTGTAATAAATACACATATAAAAAACATCGACAGGTGTCATCAAATCCCCCACCCTGAAAAACCACCTTTTCTGATATATTCCTACCCTGGGGGTGCTCGGCACCCCTCTCCTGGCCTGCAGGCCTACCACCTCTAGAATGCTAGGTCAATTGCAGGCCAAGTCCTATGTCATGTGACTTGAATCACAAAGAAGAGGGAGGAACTGAAGTTATCTGCTTGGAACCCATCACAGTGGGGCAGGCCCGAAGTGGCCCCAGGTTCCCAGAGGGCTCACCATGCCTCTGGTCAGGCTGCTGAACCAGCTGCACAGGCCTCCTGGGAGGACCAGAAACTCTCTGGTTCCTCTTGGCAGCTGTCCCCGGTAATCCCTGTGCAAGTGAAGAGCTGAGACCCTGGGTCTCTCCCACTCTCTCTCCTTTTCATTCTTCCTGCTTGAGTGGACGCATCAGACCATCTTCGCTGTTCCTCACCGCTGCTGTCCAGCAGGAGTTCCCTAGCTCCAACAGTTCAGATGTCCACGAGACCATGGGCCTGGTTTATTAATAACAATAGATGTTCTAGCTGGAGTCTGGATCCATACCTTCTCTCTGTCCCTCTTCTTCCTCCTGGCCATTCTCAGGAGGGGACCAGAGCCTTAGCTCTCTGACTGTCTGTCTCTGTCTCTCTCTCTCCCTCCCTCCCTCTCTCTCTCTCTATCTCTCTCTCTCTCTTACTCTCTCTCTCTCTCTCTCTCACACACACACACACACACACATACACACACACTTTTTCACACCTCTTGCCCTCTGTCCTTTCACACTTCTGTAGCTTCTCTTAGTTCTGCAGCTGGACTTACAAGGACAACTGAGGGGCAAGAGGGGTGGGGCAGGGAGGGATCATCTCTAATGTTTAAGCAGTCTTGACCTCACAACCCTCTGAAGTCTGCATCTTCACCTTCACCCCATCACTGGCTGCCTCCCAGTCCAGGCCTTGCTGATGTGCAAGAAATTAAAAAAAATACCCTCCATTTTCCTGCTACACAGTGGTGTCCTTCTTATCTACCTTCTCTGCGCCACAGCCAGCCTTTAGAAGCAGAAGCTAAGAGAGGTGCTCTGGTGCAAATATATTTCATGTCAAGTAGTGAAAACAGATTCGGAGAGTTAGGAAAGGGAGGGAATCCACAAATAGTTTTCTGTAGCCGGGTTCTGAAAACAGTAATAAGAAAACTCCCCCTGCAGGCGTTTCGTGGTCACTGCAAAGTAAACAGAGGAAAAGCCTAGCAAACTCTTTGCTGATTCATTGGGCCCATCCTGTGTTTCCTTTGACTTAAAAACAAACCCGCTTCCTCCTGGCATCCAGCACCCTTTTCCCCCTAGGGAGATGAATAATGCAGACAGAACCTCCCTCCTTCCCCCAGTCCCTCAGGCCACAGCTGCCTCAAGTTCAACAGCAGTGCTAAAGGGACTTTCTTTCTTTTCTTTTCTTTCTTTCTTTTTTTTTGCAAAGAGCTGAAAATACCATAAATTCACCAGCAAAAGAACACATTTTAATAGAGGAATAGTTAATTCCTCCCAACTCACAGGTGGGGAGTGGGAAAGCACACGAAATTCATAAAAATCAGTTGTCACCAAGCCCTGGCTGACCTTGGGGACAAACACAGGATTGATAAATGCGTAAAAGAGATGAGCAGCCTGGCTGGGATCCAGAACTCAACATCTTATTTGCCTTACCCCACCCCCAACCCCCACAAAGCTTCCCTAATCTTGCTTACACCTACTTATATTTTAAGGCCTGAAGCAAAATTTGTTTAAATATTTGGCTCCAAATGAGAAAGAAGACTTGCTAGAGAATCACATGAAATTAAATATAATCATGCATTATGAGGATCTGGCCCAGTTGCAACCAGGCAAAAACCTCTAGTCCTCTTGAACACCCTTAGTTCTAAATATTTGCCTGTCCAGTTAAGGCTTGAATGGGACAGGAAGTCCAGGCTATGGTCATCCCAGGGGAGAGGTGGGGGAAGGGGTATCTCTCTCACAAAAGAGCATTGTTCCCCCTTCAGGCTGGTTACTGTGCAGTTACATATATTATGAGTCTGAAGGTTGAAAAGGCTCTCGGTTTTGTTAACGTGTTTTCAAACCACTAATTATTCCCTGCTGTTTTGAGGTGTTAAATACATAAACACATGGGCTACTCAGCTTAAGAAATTAGGGGTTTGTGCCTCTCCAGATGAACCAGTGTGAAAGACAGTTCCACATAATTCATTCCTACATGAGTCTTGGTTCTACACAAGCCAGGGTCGCACACTAGTCATGAGAGATGCCACTGGGCCTGGGCTACCAGATTGTCAGCCCAGGATTTCTGAACACACGCAGGTCTCAGTGAGCATGTCTGCTCCTTGGAAAGTGCTGGGAGGCAGAGCTTGAGGTTTTCAGTTAATAAGGCCCTTGGACCAGCGCCCAAGGGCTCATCCAGTTGTCTTCTTTTATATAGGTGACCTCTGCCATGTGACAGCCTATTTGAGCAGTAACAGCCCAGTCCTCACAGATCATGTGTGGACATACGGCATGGCCCATATTTTGTCTTTTGTCCATCTAGCCCGCTGGACATCTTCATCTCCAGACTCAGTGTTATGAGCACTCGAGTTCAGAGGCAGTGTTCCCCAACTGGCACTAAGGTTTAGGTTGTTCAACACTAACAGTCAACACTTTTCATTGTTCATGAGTGTGTGTGTGTGTGTGTGTGTGTGTGTGTGTGTGCGCGCGCGCGCGCGCGCGCGCGCTCGCGCATGCAGATGTGCCTGTGTGTAGAGTCAACTTTGAGTGTCATTCCTCAAGATCCCTCTATACTTGTTTTCTGGTACAGGGTGACTCTGGGGCTAGGGGCTCACCCCTTGGGCTAGGCTGTTTGTTCAGATGGCAAGCCCCATAGATTCACTTGTCTCTACTTCCCTGGTGCTGGGATTTGAGATTAAAGGCATGTATCACTATCCAATTTTTTACATGGATACTGGGGCTGGAATGAGGTTTTTTTTTTTTTTTTTTTATGCTTGTACAGCTATTCTCCAGCCCCTAAAAACAAGCACTTTTTAATTAACTTCAGGATGGCACCAGAACCAGGTCAATGTGCAAGGTAAGGTCCAGCAGGCTGAAACAAGCACTCCAGCTGCCGCTCAGCACTGTGAGTTAGGACTGTCCCTACGGAGGAGCAGGTTTCAGAGGCTGGTGGCACTGTGTGGAGAGGGGACAGCATCAGCAATGACATCAGATGGGAAACCTGTAGAGCAGTAAGTGTCGTGACAGACAAGATCAGATATATTAGACACCACACTCCTTCTCCCCAGCCAGAAAGGCATGGAAAACGAGCTTAGAGAGCCAACATCATAGTCCCAGGAGCTAAGACCCTGGGGCAGAGTCACCTGGACCAAGGTTCATAGCAACGGGGCCAGAATCTGATAGCTGGACCAAGAGCAAAGGAGCTAAGAAGGAAGGAGCTGGAAGGGAAGGAGCCCAGAGGCAGCAGCCCTCCTCACCATGCAGCTGTGGAAAAGAGAGGCAAGGGCTTCTTCTGACCTGTTCAGAGCCTCCTGCCTCAGGAGGACACAGGCACACCTCCCCAGTGTCCCTCCGCTCCCAAACAGAATAGAGGAGGCCACGCCACACTTGGACAGAATAGGATGAGTGATTCAATGGCGGTCTGTTCTCATTCATCTGCAATGTAAATGAAACATCAAGATGCATCCAGCAAGCACATACAAAGATACTTAGCACTGACTTATTAAGGAAAAGAAAATGAAGATCACAAAGAGACATTACCTAATAGCCAAACTCTAAAAAGAAAAAAAAAAGTTTTAAAAAAAAGCAAACGAGACTAATTATTCTGTAAACTAATTTTAAAAGTAAAATTTGTAATAAAAAATATCAAAAAGAAACTCCTTAGCACACTTACTAAAATATTAATGAAAAAAAAGAATGAGATATCACTTCACCTGATGGCCGCTGGGATGGCCTGGCCTCACTGTCAACCTGACTGCATTTGGAGTCACCTAAGAGGTGTGTTTGTGAGGATGTTTCCAGAGAGGTTAGCTGGGGAGGAAAGATTGTACCACCCTAAATGTGGATGGCATCACCCCATGGGATGAAGGAAAAGGAAGTGAATAAAAAAGGGAGAAAAAGAGAAAGGGGATCTGCTGTTCTCTGCCTCACGTTCCACTGAGATATGATGTAGGGAGGAGGGACAGCCACAGCACCTTCCATTGTCCTGCCTTCTCTGTGCTGAGCTGTACCCATATATACGGTTGGTTAAAAGATAAAAGGGTGCTGATGTGGAGAAAGAGAAGGGCAGGTCCTCAAAAAGTGTTACTATTTTAAATAAGGAACTTCCCAAAATTCTACTCCTAGGTATATACCCCTCCAAGAATTAAAAGTAAAGATTCAAAAAAAAAAAAAATAATTACACATTTAACTCAGCATTACTCCTGGCAGCCAGAAGAAGGAAGCAAAGGAAGCAAATGAACATCCATTAACAGATATATATATATATATATATATATATATATGTGTGTGTGTGTGTGTGTGTGTGTGTGTGTGTGTATACATATATATGTATATTAATGTATGTCCATGATGTGGAATGTAATTCAGCCATTTAAAAAGTTGAGATTCTGGGATATGTCACAATGTGGATGAAGTTTGAAACTTCATGTTAAATGAAATAAACTTAATATATTTTTTTATGATTCCACTTAATACGGAGAACTCAGAAGAGCAAATTCACAGAAGCAGAGAGCAGAGCAGGGCCAGGGGAGGACAATCGAGAGACACTACCCAAGGGCCACAAACAGGTTCAGTTTGGGAAGAAAAGAATGTTGGGTCACTTGGATCATGTTCTTGGGGACTACACCTTGTCTCTTTGTTTCCTCACCACCATGAGGTGAAGGGCTAGGCTCCCCTATGCCCTTCCTTCCTGCTATCCTCCGGACACCACCAGTCCAGAAACAATGGAGCCAGCTGACCGTGGACCTACATCTCTGAAGCTGTGAGCTAAGTAAGTTCTCTTAGGCATTTGTCACAGGGATGAGAAACTCACACTCTATGGCTAAACGTCTTCAGGTCTGTCTTACATACCGTCTCTTCTCCTATAGGAAACTCTCCATGCTCAACCTTGCATGGACCTCCAAACACACCCACAATCTCTACCTTCCACCCCACCCAACCCCCATTTGCTTGCCTGACAGATTTTCCATTCTCACATGTGTCTCTTCAGGTCTTTTTCAGTACCTTGAGCCCTCCTGAAGCAACTCTTCTCACAGAGAAGCTCTTTCAGCTTTCAGCGCCCATCCTCAGCCTGTCATACCTGAGTTTGGACTCCTACTGTTGCTTGCACAATGGCACACTTGCTGCTGGTGTATCTGCACCAGGTTGTCTAGAACCAGTAAGCAAGGATGTGTTCAGCCACTCTTTGCCCTTCTTGGGGAATCCACAGTCAGAATTATCCCTGAAGCACTGACGTCACCAACACCTTCTTGTACGCTTGGCCAGCCTGAGAAGGCAGACCCCAGAGTGAGGCACTATGGTGAGTGTGCTTTTTCCTCTTCCATGTACTGACTTACTTTACTTCCTATGTCCCTGGGTAAGGACAGTGTTGTTTTCAGACAAACCCGTGCATGTGCTGAGGAAAGAATCTGCATTTGCAGAAATGCTGTTAAGATTCAAGAGCCAAGCCCAAGGGTTGGAGGACAGGTGATGGTGAGGAGGTGGGTGGGGGAGGGTGGAGGAGGCTCCAGGACGATGCCTGGGACCTGGGAATTCAACTTCCCCAAACCCACTGCTTGAGGAGGAGATGAGCTCTGGGAAGATCACACACACACACACACACACACACACACACACACACACACACACCTTGCATGCTCTCAGAGTGCCTGGACCAGAGTTAGGAAAGTGCTCTGTGGCCACCAGGAAGCAAAAAGGAACAAAACATCCCACCTATCCAAGAAACATTAGCAACAGTGGCAGCCAAAACTTAAAGTATTGAGTGGTTCCTCAGGTTCTGGGCTGACATTACAAATAGGAAGACTTGTCTAGGTGCATTAACTGAAACTTTAGGAGCAATTCTAGAAAGCTCTGGGGAAGTTAAGAGCCTTGGTGGGGACATGGATGTGTGCATGTGTAAGTTTGTGCATGTGTGCATATGTGTGTGTGCACATTCAGGTCTATATGCACGTGCATGCCTGCATGTGTGTGCATGCATGCATGCATGTGTGTATAATATCTGTCCATCGATATTAGTGAACACAAAAGCCCACACAGCATACGGTAGTTTTCTAACACAACAAAAACACATCTAGTAACTTTTCCGAGTTCCCCTATTAGTAAATGGCACTGTCAGGCAGATGGATAATGAGTGTGGCGCTACATGAAGCATTCTTTCCTAGGTGTTGACCAGTCCCTCTCTTTCTAATTATAACTAATTTATCACTCCTACATGTATATACTTGTACTTTGTCTTTCCTAATTGCTTTAGTAAATGGTTTACCTATTTGTCAATTTCCTCATTTCAGGATTAGTTAAATATGCTTTACTTTGCCAGCTTTATCCCAATCCCATCATTTTTCTGATTTTCTAATTCCTTAATTTCTTTTTTCCATCATTAATTTTATCCTGCTGCTTTCTTTAAATAATCAGTAACAGTTTCTTGACTTCACTATCACTCAGTTACTTTTAATTATTTTTAGACTGGTACAAGTAAAAGAATCGAAAGTACCGCACATCCCTGAATAGAGCTCAGGGTGTGCCTGGTGATTTCAGGATGCTGTATTCTTCTTAGGCATGCACACGACTGTAGTTCATCTTTCTTCATTGACCAGTGAGACACTTAAGAGATCATTCATCCTTTTAATTTTCCAAAGAGTGTTTTCTTTCTTTACTTATGCCTATTTTTCTCATTAGAGCTGGAACTATGGTTAGAAAATGGCAGGCACCTTCTAAGCAGAGTGTTTTCTTTCTTTACTTATGCCTATTTTTCTCATTAGAGCTGGAACTATGGTTAGAAAATGGCAGGCACCTTCTAACCATCAAGTTCACTCCCCCAGCCTTTCCATGGCAGTGAGTTCTCTCCTAGAGTACAGAGTTTGGTGCCTAGGTTTATTGATTTGTATTTTTGTTAATTATATTTTTTTACCATTTTAGGTCTATTTATATGGCCAGGAGAGCAACTGTTTAATGCTAGATTTGAATTCATATTCTACCTGTTTGTGCATACTTAACTATTCAATATTTGTCTCAGATAGATTCAAAATAAAGAACAGGTTGTTTATTCTTAGTTTGTCTTTAGACTGTACCTGGGTTTTCTGCCCCTAAATTGAGAGTATTGTTTTTCCTAACAGGTGCTTAACTGTTTTGCATTTATTTTTCTTATCTATCTGTTCATTTAATTTTAAAATCCCATGTGTATGAACGTCTGCTGTGTGTATGTAAAAATGCTACACGGGTGGCTGGTGCCAGAAGAGGGCATTGGATCCCCTGAAACCAGAGTCACAGAAGGTAGTGACGCCATTACAGGTGCTGGGGACTTTAAGAAGCAAGTGCTTTTAACCACTGAGGTGTCTTCCAGAAATCAGGATTTCTCTTCTCTTTTTGAGTGACCATTTCCAATGCCTCCAGTACTGGTGCTGTTTTATTATTTTCACGTGGTCCAAGTCTATCGTCTAGTTTTTCGATACCTTCTTGACGCCAACATATAGGACTTGTTTTACATTTTGTTAATGATGGATTTGAGACTTGAGATGACCTGTGTTGAAACCCGTTTCTGCTTATCAACATCAACAATAATAAATACTTCCTCGATCTGCAGAGCTGAGGGACTGCCCACCCACACTTCACTCCACATCCCCCTGCTCTTCTGTCAAGCTGGCCTGAGATGCTGCAGCCAGTGCTCCCAAGGTTTACAATGACATCATCATGTTTACCTGTTATGTCATTTTCCTCTGGAGGACCACAGCATTTAAACTGAGTTTATTACCCCACTAGAGCTCTTAATATTTGATTTTATATTTTTAAAGCCTTGGTTCTTATTGCCCATCCCTTTCTGCTGTGACTCACTCTGTTTAGGAGAGTTGTTTTGTTTTTAACATTACTTATTAAATGAGATTACCTCTTGGAGTCAAATTTCCAGAATTGTTTACTCTGTAAATATTTATTGAATCAATAATTAATTTATCCACCTCAAGAGTTCATACATATTTAAGCATTTTTCATACATAAACAGTATGTCTGGGATTAACATTTGGAGCCCAGATGCCATTTTTCTGGAAATATTGAGTGTTCTCTCTATTGTGGGCTGGTGTCTAATTGCGATGAGACACCCCAGGGCAACCCTGTTCTTTTGTGTGTAGAGACAGTTGTTGTTGCTTCCTTTGTTGGAAAACAAATTCCCCAAATGCAACCTCTTCTTTCTCCTCCTCCCTTTCTCCCCTTCTCCCTCTCCTTCTCTCTCAATATTTATGAAAATCTGTCTCACATAGCGAGTTTGTGGACTTGACCATGTCTTTGGACCATCACCATTGCCAGCTTCTTTCATTACATGCATGGGAATATTTTATGTGTGTGGCTGTTTTGTCTGTTTGTATGTCTGTGTACCACTTGCAAACAGTGCCTATGGAGGCCAGAAGAGATTGTCAGACCTCCTGGAATTGCAGTTATTTTTATTTGTATGTATGTAACTGTTTTAACTTGTCTGTGAACCATGTGTGTGTAGTACCCATGGGGGCCAGAAGAGGGCATCAAATCTACTGAAACTGGAGTTTTGGGCAGTTGTGAGCCACCATGTGGATGCTGGGAACCAAACCAGGGTCCTCTGGGAAAAGCAGCCAGTGCTCTTAATCATCAGGCCATCTTCTCAGTTCCTCAGAAATCGATTTTAATCTGTATTGCACACTGCTCAGGCTTTCCTTCATTTGTTTATTTGACCATTGTCTTTTGTTTCTTTGTGTGTGGCTATGTGTACCCACATTCCTATATGCAAAGGGTAGAGGAAGACATGGGATGTCCTCTTCTATTACTCCCCATCTTATTTTGTTCGATGGGGTCTCTCACTAAACCTGAAGCTCCCCATTTTGACTAGGATGGCTGGCTAATGAGCTCCCAAGATCCCCCATCTCTGTCCCCCAGTGCTAAGGTTACAGGTATGTGTACTTACTGTGTCTGGGTTTTTCGTGGATGCAGAGATTCACACTCAGGTCGTGTTGCTTGCAGAACAAGCACTCTTTCCTGCTGAACCATCTCCCCAGATCATGTTGTTTTATTTGTCCCCCTGAAAACTCACAACTATAGATGTCATCCATGTTTCTCCATTCATTGAACTACAGACTATTTTCAGTGCAGAATTCCAACACTGACCTCACTCCATTTGACAGCTATATAAATAACCACCTCGAATAAAGCATCCTGTCTGGTGATGGTGACCATGCAGTCTCATGAGGCTACTTTAATCTGCCTCTTCTACACCCTGGGCCCGGACCCCTTCCCTCTGGTTTGTTTGTTTGTTTGTTTTGTTTTCCTCGTAACCATTCTGCTGCTTGAGAGAGCCTTGCTAGTACTGTTAGGACTGTGGCTAAAGGCTGTGCTGGTGAGACAATGTTGTGAATTCCTCAACAGCCTTGGCCCTGGAGTCAGGTTCTCCAAGCCAAACTAATCTTATTTTAACCAGGGTACCGTGCCCTTACTTCAGCATTATTCCTGTTTGGTGAAAAGCTTTGTTAAGGGCAGGCACTCTGTCTAGGCTCTTTGGTGTGTTGGTGCTGTCATGGTGCATGGATTTCCAGGCAGTCTGTGTGGGCTGCTTAGCCTTCGCCCAGGCGCTTACTGTTTGGTTGCTTCTCACTAGGGTCAGGACCAGTGCAGAGATACCACAGCAGACAAGAATGTCACACAATGGCTCTGACAACCCAACTAACTGAAAATAAACAGCTGGAAACCTTTCTCCTCTTCCAGTTAAATCCAGACCACCATCAGCCCTTTCAGGAGGCTCGCCTAATGTCTGCAGGAGGAGACTAGCTGACCCAGCAGGGGTGGTTGGGAACTCTAATCCAGTCACGTTCTAGTAAGTTCTCCCAGCAAGTTCTCCCGACTCACCCTTCCCAAGCCTGTGCAGGTTATCCTGATCACCACAGGAAAAGTTCAGCTTTGGCATAAGAGAAGAAATATCTCCATTTCCACATCTTTCATTTCCTGAGTGAGGTCAAAGCTGTCTTTGTAAGCCCTCGATCCTAAAGGAGCCAGAATATGGAAGGCCTTGAGTCATGTGTGGTCACTGACCTTCACAGAGGCACCCAGTCAGCCAGTCAGCCATGTGAAAAGGAGGGTGGCCACGGCAGACATGGAGCAGGTGGGGGGTTGGGGGGAGGCCTTGCTCATTCTTGCTCAAGTGTTCATCTTGAGGAATGGAGCTCTCAGACTAGTCTTGGCTGAGAGGAGTCAGTGGCCGCTCACTCATCAGGGGGCCTCAAGATGGGGGGAAGTCAAGAACCCTCAGGACATTCCATTGGTCAGCAGCCCACCCCACAGGGTGGAAACTGTCCCAATAAGCAAGTCTACGCTTTGAAGCTGAAGGAGATGGGCAGGTCTCCCTACCAGCCTGTAGGTGGTCATGACATTGAATCAGAGTCTGCCTGAAGAGGAGCAGAAGCAGAAAGAAAACATGTCTCCTGCTTTTCTTTCCCTCTCTTGAGAGTTCCTCTCAGTGGGGACACCTGGGAAGCTTAAGTTTACTCTTAGAGACCATCCCTAGCAGGGTGGCTAGGGAACTTCTGGAGAAGATTAAGAGTTTTGAAACTCTTGCCTCTCCTTGTATTGGCGTGTGTGTGTGTGTGTGTGTGTGTGTGTGTGTGTGTGTGTGTTGTGGGTGTGTGAGGGCATGCGGATATTTGTGCATATGTATGTGCTGTGTATATGTACGTGTATGTAAGAGTACCGGTGTATGTGTTGTAGTGGTGTATGCTGTGTGTATATGTATGTGTGTTGTATGTGTTATGTATGTGGCTGGCTGGAGGCCAGCCTGTGAGTGTTAAGCTGACATGTGGTCCTCCCTACTCTTTGGTCCAGAGAAGCCTCGTCTTTCTACTGGTGGCAGGCATGCATCTGGGCTTTGCTGGAGTCCCACACCAGAGTCTTTCTCGACCCTCAACTCCCTTGCCATCCACTGGTCACGCTCCCTGTGTCTCCTGAGCATTACGAAGTAGGCTTGTGGGCATTTCAGGGTTCTGAGTACTCTCTGCATGGATACTGCATTCCACCATAGTTTCCTCATTCACCATGTTGCCAGCCTCTTAACAGCGGGAAGCCTTTCCCAGGGAGGACCAGCACTTTGGGCCATGAGAGAACTCTCTAGAATGTCACCCCACTCCCACGGGCACCATACTGCCACAACTGCGTGCTAGGTCATGCAGGGGAAGAAGCCAGGTGCTTCTCCTCCCTAGATCTGCCTCCCTAACACCCCAGCCCAGAGAAGGTACCCTTCTGGAGTGACAGACTCAAAGATTTCAGCATCCTGGGGAGAAGTTGCTCCAGGGCACTCATCAACTCCAGAATGTGGAGCAAACCACTAAGTAGCACTTCCCCACGGCCTCCTATCAGCTTCTGCCTCTAAGTTCCTGCCTTGAGTTTCTACCCTGACTTCCCATCGTGATGAACAGTGATAGGGAAGTAGAAGCTGAAATAAACCCTTTCCTCCTCCAGTTGCTTTAGGTAATGGTGTTTATCACAGCAATAGAAAGCCCGCTAAGACACCAGGGAATCACAAATCCTATTTGCCAGTCAAAACTGAAAAATGACTTTCTGTTCCTTCTGGTCTCTCCGTGTGCGCATCCCCCAGAGCCCTAAAACCCCTGCTTTAAAAAGGAAGGAGCCAGAGACTCCAGGATTTACAGGTTATGAAAATACATCTGAAAACACACTTTTAAAATATGGTCCCTGTTGTGTAACTAGGGTGTAGGTGTTGGTGAGAGGTACTGGTCCCTCTGTTCCTGGGTTGTTTGGTTTTCTTGGTCTAAGCTGACAGTTTACAGGGAGCTACCTAGCCACTGGGCAGCTCAACGATGCTCTTGCATGAATAAGCCTACGAAATATTGGAAGGAAGTGGTGGGGGAGAAAGGAATCCCTAAGACCCTGACATTTATGACTATGCAGAAACATGCAGGCTGTGGTTTATAACTCCAGATGACCAGAGCTAGCTGGTTCCTGCCATGCATCTCTGCCCCTGGAAGCCAAGCTGAAGGGGCTACCTCATGTTTTCAGGGTTACAAAGCCTGCTGGGGAGTCCTAACAGCAGGCCCCGGGGGCAGAGCCTTGGCAGACACAGGTGAGCTGTGAATCTCTGTTGTGAGCTTGGTCCTCAGGGAAGGAGTTGTGGAAACGGAGCAAAATTGTTATCAATGAGGTTCAAAGGAAAACCCAGCTTTTCAGCTTGAGAAATATATTTGAAAGTTAGAAGGTAATTTCGAAAATCCATCTAACACACACTCATCCACACAAACACACAGCAGCCCTCAAGTATAGAACATGTGAAAACAGCAAACAGCATCTAAAGTGTTATGGCGTCGGCTGTCTAAATGATTTTTGTACCCATCAACTACTAAGAGTTTTAATTATTGAAATAACACTCATTTTCTTCTTACTAAATGAACTTCGCTGGTTTTCTAAGCAACTCCTCATGGGTTGGGAGAGTCTGTGATGGATTTGCTTTGATGATAAGGCTATTTCTATTGTGTTTGGCCCCCAGAATATCGTTTTGCAACAGCAAGCCGTGCTCTGACTCCTTTGAGCAAGGGTTCTCGTTGCTCTAAAATATTACCAAGGTCTGGAGGCTGTGCTTCCGTTGAAATGCAGTGTCTTCCATAAAGGACTTGGCACTTGTGAAGTTCTAAGCCAGAGGGAGTTAAACTAGACAAAGTTAGTTGTCCCTTTCAACAAAACCAAAGCCCAGGAGGTCTGAAGCTGTAATCCGCAGCCTCCAGTCCGGCCAACATGACTGACTGCAAGCAGCGTAGCTTCACACTGAGTGTGGCCAGCCGGGTTCTTTGATTCTCCGAATTCAGAAAGCAAAAACCCAAACTATTCTTCATCTGCTAAATATCCCTAGGTTGCCTCTATTTTTACCACCCCCTTCTTTTTACTTTCCTTCATTTGTCCTTTTTTTGTTTTGTTCTTATTGTCGTGGGAGTTAGCTGGGACTGAAAAGGAAAATCACTGTTGTGTTTCACTCTGCAGATTTTTCACCGGCCTGGTGGGATAGGGACGCCAGCTTATGGCCAGGAACAGCGGGCATTTGCAGCAAGGGTGGTGTGGCTGTAGAGATGAGGGGTTCAGCTCTGGTTCCTGAGAACGGGGCCTCGGAGGTGGCCGGTGCCCTAATCTACCTGTGCTGTCCCCAGCCTGCAGATGTTCTTGCCAACCTATGTTTTGAGTCCTCAGTGCCACTCTAATGGCCTACTGTAGACTGCTCTGCAGTCTTCAATGGCATGAACGCTGGTAGGTGCTGCTGCTGCTGACATGTGGCTCCAGCACTGTCCCTCTCATATGCCCCTCTCTGCTGTGTCCTTCCCATATGAAAAGCCCTTCCACATTCAGGGGCTCCTTAAGTGGCACAGCCACCTGAGGTACCTGTGGATGCCACCCTGACTCTCGTGCTCTGACCACCAGGTCTACCAGATGCCCCCAGAGCCCCGCACAGCTACAACTCCTGCTGTGTCTGAAGGACTGCACCCTTGCCTGAGGGTGCCACTTGCAGTTCTGTGACACCCTTCGGACCCACTTGGCCCTCATCCCATTCTTCCTCACACCAGGCCCCATCTCTGCATGGTGCAGGCCAACCATCAACAACAGCTCTGTTTGTGCCAGGAGGCCAAATTAATTAGATCACCAATTAGTGGCTCCCTCCCTTAGCCCTGGTCTTGTCTTCTGCTCCTGTGACCATGTGTGACTGAAAAATCACAGGCCATGGCATGCAGTGGGCATGACAGGTGACAGGACCTTTCCTTGGGGTCCACACTGCACTCCTCATGTCCCCACTTGTCACGTCTCTCCTGTGCCTTGTGGGTGCTCTTTGAAACATGGTATCAACCTCCCAGGCCTCTGCGCTTTCTGTTCTTCTTGATGGGCATGTTCTGACCTACGGCGATTACACTTTTCGTTTCATTGAAACTCTTAGAGGGTTGTAGTTTACTTCAAGGTGAATCAGTCACTTGGCTACAAGGATTGCTATTGGATGCTCCCTGAAGAACACTGATGCTGCTATCTTTGCTCAGGCCTGCCTGAGATGATAAAGATAGGGAGGACCTGGTGCAGGCCTGGCCTTCCAGGACAGGTAAATTGCACAATACATAGGCAAGTCGGGATGAAATGGAAGTTCACTGGATAGACTGTGTCAGAAGTGCCCCTGTTCGGTTAAGTTTCCTGTTCACCTCAGGGTCAGTAGTGAAAGATAAGCCTTCCCAGGCACGGCCAGGCTAAGCAGCTTCACTGGCAAGTCCCATGTAAGCCACTCACTACTTTGTCTGAACATACTTGGGGCACAGCTGTTCCCACTGAAGTTATGTGTAGGAACTTTAGGGCAGGAGGCATTCACAGCCTCCATGTGTGCCCTGATGAATGCCAGGATGCAGAGCCATGGGAAGCCCCATCACCACCACAAAAGCCATGCTCAAACTGCTGGCTAATTGGAGTTTATTTACAGCAAACTACAGCCTCCCTTCTTCCCAAATTGCCAGAGTCAGGTAAAGCTGATTGCATGCAGACAGAAGCAGTAAAGAGTTTGATGTGGTAGGTTCTTGGTGCTTTCACATGGTATCAAGAAAACATTCTCCTAAATGTTTTCTGCAAAGGCAACAGCTCGAGAGGAATGCAGAGGCCTCAGCTAAGAACTGTGCCCAGATGGTTCCCTGGGGGCTGAGCACCCCAGAAGCTGATCTTGGTGTTTGGATTCTATAGGGAGAGAAACAAAGTTATTGCAACTTTATAAGCTTTCAGATGGAAGCACGGAATAATGGCTCACTGTAAAATGAAAACAACACTAATGATGGTGTTCATTAGCAAAACGTTATTTGCTGGACCCGCATTAGCAGCTATGGAATTGCAGGTGATAATAGGAACGTGAAATTAATTTCATTGAAGGAATTGAAGAATGATTTATTTACAGCGAACACCCATTCTGTGTGAAACTCCCCTGGCTCTATTAAACATAGCCAGAATGCACAGTTCAGAGCTAACAGTCAGTCAGAGATCTGGTTACTTGGAGTAAGTGTGTGTGTGTGTGTGTGTATAAAAGCATACTTGGAGAACTCCATACATGTATAATGTATATGATGAAGTAGGATCATATCTACCCCCACCAAAGAATAATTAAAAAAAAAAACCAACGAAACAAAACGCTCAACCCCATGTAAAATAAAACATGGGAGAGCGGAAAGATACATGTTGGGGTCTGCAAGTGCTGATCAGGTGAAGTCATCTGTCGTGGAGTTTAATCCCTGAGGCTCACATGCTGGAGGGAAAGTCACATGATGTGTGACTTCCACAGGTTGTCCTCCGGCCTCCACACATGGACTGTGGCACATATACCTGCATACACATGCAGGTGGGTAGATACACACACACACACACACACACACACACACGCACGCACGCACACACGCACGCACGCACGCACTCATGCAATTACATATAGGAACATAAAAATATAAAATAAAACACATAAAAATAAATTTTGTGACCAAAAAAATAAAGCATACCTCCTATGCATATTTGATTGGCTGCACAATGGAAATATTTAAAATTTGAGAAATAATAGTTTTGGTGCCATGCCCATGCTCTGCTTACCCTGATGGTATTACATAATCACACACACACACACACACACACACACACACACACACACACACATATATATATACACACATTATATATATAAGTATGATATGTATACGTATAATTTGTAAAGCAGGATGTAAGCAAGACTAGATGTAAACTCTGGTGGGCTTCTGTGTTTCTATACACCTCTGTAGCCACAGCCGAGACCAAAGTAGCTTGCCAACTCTTTGAGAAAGTTCCCTGCTGTTCTAATTAATTCTGCACCTCAAAGAAGTATCATTCCGACTCTGGTGCACTGGGCTGACTCTGTCTCGATTTGAGTTTTATCTAGCAGAACCACCCTGTGTAGAGCCGTGTGTCTGGCTCCCTTTCCCCAGCACAGCATTTTTACAATCCATCCATGTGTTGCTGTGGAGCGGTCTTTCTGGATTTGGCTCACTTCAGTCTGGACGTCATTTGCACTGATTCTGTATGTGGTTAGCTTTTGACTTCTTAGTCATCTGAAGAAAGCAATCTCAATGACTCGGCTTCTTTCTGATAAAGCCTAGTCAATTCTGTGTGGCAGGTGGTGTCAAGTCTTAGGACCGGAAAGGAGCAGAAGACAGAGTCCTAAGACACAGCCACAGCTGGGAGGCCTGGGCTCAGCCTGGTGGTGGTGGCTCCACCTTTGGGCTCTAGGGAAGACAAAGGATGAAACGCCTTGGGGACTCCACAGGCAATCCGCAAGCACAGCCTCGGGGAGCATGTTATGCAGGACCCTCTCGTTTTTAAACTGGGCGGCTGTGTCATGCACCCTATTTACCATTCATTTTCATTTGTAAGGTCAGCCCCCTGCTCTAGAAGCAAAGCCTTATTTGTGAGTCTTCTGTAAGCACACTGGGCTCTCAGGGGCTCTCAGACCCGGGCTCTGGATGCACCACACATCTGCCACAGAAAGAGTCCTTCTGATTATCTTAGGACGGACCTCTTGGGGCCACTCACAATGCCAGCTTCTTGCCTGTATTTGTTTATTAATTAGTTGGTGGATTGGAAAATTTTCCCCCCTTTTTAGTTATTATTTATTTAGTTAGCTAAACAAACAGTATTCTTAGATTTTTCCCTCAAGTAAACCCACTAACCCCACCTTGTGTTTTTGCTAAAACAGTACAGTGACCAAATTTCTGAAAGGATCTGCACAGTCAAGGCTCTGTTAGGAGCTCCCAAAGACTAGAAACCTAAGTCCAGTCTTATTTCTGGGGGGAACGCTAGAAAGAAGAGAAGTCTTTCTACGCCACAGTGAACCTGTGCAAAGGGCTTTAAAGAAATGCCCATCAAGGACCAGCTGCAATGCCAAGCTGCTTTAAAAGCAGAAAATGCAGTTTCAAATCTATGGAGCCAGTTAAAAATCTTAAGAGGAAAATAAGCCTGAGTCCTCTGAATGTTTCTCCCACCATGGGAGATGGTGGGATGCCACACCCATCGTAAGAACAACACAGTGTCCTAGTCCATGTACATCAGTCCCTCGTGGCTCAGGTAGTATTAGCACTGGGAAAGCTGAGTCAGGAAGACCATGAGTTCAAAGCCAGCCTGGGCTACTTAGATATTGTCTCAATAAATAAATAAGTAAATAAATAAATATTAATAAAAAAGAACCCAACAGACAAGAACATACATAATAAAAAAGGCCTAATGAAGCAATCTTCAAATTACAAGGCATATATGAGATATAGCAGACAGAAATCTATAATATAGTATAGGTTGAATATCCATGTAACACACTGTGAGTGGCTTCAGACATGTTCTAGAAAGTCTTTTATCCCAGTTAGAATGGAAATGATAGAATTTCTGTGTTTTATAAAGACAAATTAATGTGACTTCTCAGCAGTGATAATAAAATCAAGATGAGGGAGAGGCCATCTTCCTAAAAAGGGGTTGTTTCTGATTGCTGCAAAAATGAAGAGCCCCTCTGTCCATGAGATTTTAGAAGGATTTTATCCTGAAAGGTCTCCTTTGATAAAGCACTAGGCAAGGGTGTCTGGCAGCTGCCAACCAGTGGTGGTGGGGCAGTCAGCTTGGTGTGGGATCCCGGCAGACACGTTTGGTGAGTAGTGTAGGTAGACAACACTAAAGACACCCAAAGGGGAAGGCAATGAGATGATGGAGATACAGACTGGGATTTGTTGCCTACGAGCCCAGGAACAAATGGATTGCCAGAATCCACCAGAATCTAGGAGCACAGCACAGAGCAAATGAATTTCTTCTCAGTGCCTCCTCCAGGAAGAACTCACATTGTGAATGCCTTGACTTTGGACCTCCGCCTTCCAGAACACAGAGATTACAAATCTTTTTTTAAGTCACTAAGATATCAGTGACATGTTATGCAGTCATGAGAAATGACCACACCAATCATCCCTGATCACTGGGAATGCTTCAGTATCAGAGCCCAGACTGGAGGGAGACCAGCTCCAACAGAGAGGCCATCTCCGTCATGGCATCCTCGCCTCTGCGCATCTTTCTGCCACCTGGCTGCTGACATCATAAACAGCAGGAAGGAAAAGGCAGGGGCAGCCAGAGCTCAAAGGTCATCACCCTGGTGTGGACAGATCCAAGCTGAGCCTTTTGTTCCAAGTTTTAGCAGCAGTGAAAGAACTCTGGGTCACAAATGTGACTCACCAAAGGAGACAGAAGGGCATATCAGGGATTGAACATGCATTGTGCCAGGCAGTTTTCATGTTGGGACATTTTATCCTCATGACTAACATCCATGTTAGGGATGAGTGGACTGAGATTGGGCAGATGAAATCATTGGCTGAGATGCCCAGCAGGAAAGTGGCTACCCAGATGCCACATCCTGGAGAATCAGGAAATGGAAGGCTATGGTCACCATGAAGACTCCTTCTGCTGTGCTGACTTCTTCCTGGTCCATGCTCACTCCATCTGTTGTGGTTTAGAGTTCTCCTTCAACTTCCTGTAAAGGATGATAGCCAAGCCAGCAACACACACACACACATACACACACACACACACACACACACACACACACACACACACACAATCACAAGCTTTTGTGACTGGGTATGTTGGTCTGTTTCCACACTGTGACAAAACTCCTAAGACAGTCAAATGAAAAGAGGAAAGGTTTGAGCTCAGGGTTTCAGAGAGTTCAACCCATGATGTCTGGCTCCATTGCCTTAGTCCCATCATGAGAAAGAAATATCATGTTCCATAATAAAAGAAAGCTGCTCACCTCCAAGAAGTCAGCAAGCAGAGAGGGGCCAAAACCAAGGTATGTCTTCCAGAGACATACCACCTATGACCTCCTTCCTCCAGTCAGGCCCTACCTCCTAGTTTTCACCTCCTCCTGCTAATGCCATCAAAGTATGAATCCACAAATGGATTAAACTGTTCATAAAATGCCACTCTCATGACCCAATAACCTCTCAATAGCACTACCAGCTGGGAACTAAACTAACTACATATGAACCTTCTGGGGTACACTTCCTATCCAAGCCCTAAGTAGAGTGACTGGAGCACTCTCAGACAGACACTTAGAACAATGTTTGAAAATGGGCCATCTCTGATCCCTGGGACTGTAGAGATGATGGCTCAACAGATAAGAACACTTGGGCCACACACATGAGGACTGGAGTTCAGAGCTCAGGACCGGTGTAACAAACCAGGCATCCCCACAAATGCCTGCAACCCCAGATTTGATGGGAGGTGGGGGTAAGAGCATTGTTGGGGCTTTCTGGATTCCAGCCTTTCCAGTACAGGAGCCACAAGTTCAGAGAGAGACCTTGCCTCAAAGGAATACATAGAGAGTGATAAAAAGAAAAGATCCCTGACATGTCCCTCTGGCCTGAGAAGTGTGTGAGACATACATATCTCTCTCTCTCTCTCTCTCTCTCTCTCTCTCTCTCTCTCTCTCTCTCTCTCTCTCTCACACACACACACACACACACACACACTCACACACACGTACCCCACACACACACACACACATGCACACTCAGGCATCAATCTGTACATACACACATGGGTACACTCACACAAACATAGACACAAATTAATTCATTAACTTAAATAACTTTGAAAATTATATGGGTAGTAACAGTTATTTAGAAGAAAGACATTTTCTTCAGTTGTGCAGCCTCTAGTCAGTTGCCTCCGCTCTTGTCAATAACCTCTCACCCACTGTGCAACCCTAATAAAATTCACCGTGCTCCCCCTACCCTCACCCCAAACAAGATGAAAACAGACGGAGAACTAATTGGTAAGAGAAAGGGAGAGGATAATGGGCGACCAATTCTGTCAAAGTGCATTACGTTCATGCATGCAAATATCATAATAAAATGAATTCTTACTTATAATTAATAAAGGCTAATAAAACAACTTTAAAATTCTAAACTAATATTTTAAGATTTAACTGTGAGTTTCCTCAAGGGTCAGATGAATGTTTTCTGTATGACCCTTCTAGCCTCAGACATACATCAGAGATCACAAGAGAAGCCTGGGGGTTCACTCTGACAGCAGGCAAGACTGGGTGGGACAGTAGCTTCCTCTTCCACATGTTGATCTAGCTCACCAAACTTAGGCCTTTATCAGCTTTGGCTTTACTTCATCCCATTTTAAGACAGGTTAAAGAAGCTACAGAGACAAAAGAGTGGAGGTTGGCCATGACCTTCATTGCAGAGTCCCCCAGAGAGACTTTATTAGGGACTTGGCCTGGTCCCAGCATGGAATACTAACAAATCTGGCTTCAGAGGGCACGCAGAATCCAAGACACAGCTCTGTGGCCAACAGCAGGAATTGTAACTCAGGTTAGGGAAATAAAGAATTTTAAAGAAAGAGAAACAGAACTGGGTGAACAGAATGCTCCAGGCTAAGCCTTCTAAATTCCTGAATTAAAACTCTCCAGGAGGTGGGAGCTGGGCAGAGAGCTGGGCTTAGGGGGCGGGCAGGGGAGTGCAGACTATTGCAAGCTCTCTGAGAAAGCAGACAAAGTCCTAGGGAAGCCATGGAAACCAGTAAAGATGACCCAAAAGGTCAAAAGACAGCTCCCTAGGATGCCTGTTCCATGACTTAAGCAGGTACAGAGAGAAGCTGCATCGACAGAATTACCTTACATCTTCTGGAACTTTCCACTAGTCACTTGTTATTCCCCAGAGTTTCCTCGCTGGACTCATTAAGGGAGGCATCTAAGATGAAAGGTGTCATTGATTGAGTTTCTGAATAAACGAATGCATTAATATTTTACTAATAACGATTAAAATCGTCTAGGACAACCTCATTATACTGGGTTCAGCCCTATACCAAGCAACAAAATGATGAGGAGTTATTGAGTTCCAATTGCATATGGAAGCATAAAGTCTCTGATGTGGCAATAACTCCAGACAGGGAGCCTGAGTCCTCAGTGTTGAGTTCCTTAGAAGCAAGCAATCATCAAGCCCTAGCCAAAGCAAGCAGGTCAGATGGAGGAGGCTGGAGTGTTTCTATCAGACGAGCAAGGACATCTCCCCTGTCCTCTGCAGAGCAGAGTTCCCAAGAGCTAGAGATGTCCTGGGCAGGGTGAGCTGCCTCAGTTTCCCCCAGCTCCTGAAACTCCATTGCAATCTGCTCTGTTTGCATCTACTGCAGCTACAGGAAAAGCCTCAGTGAAACCAGAGCCCTGTCCGGTTTCAAGGCATCACAGCCGTGCCCCTCTCTTTCAAGGCCTGCCCTGTCTTCCTGTTCTGTCTGGCCCAGGTCACTGGTGAAGTCTCTCTTTAGATCTAGAAAGATCAGCAGCACACCAGGCCTGCAAGCCTGCCTTTGAAATGCCTCCAGCCAGGCCAGGAGAGGAAGTGTCAGATTCTCCACCAGAAACCTATTTGCATGTGCTGTAAAACTCAAGTCAAGAGCCAGACTTACAGGGCTTTAAATATGAGCCTTGCTGCACAGGAGTCAACAGTGGCTCCCACGCTCTAGGTCAGTCCAATCCTAAAGTCGCCCTCCTCCCGAATAGCCCTGTTCACCTGCTGGATTTATTCTCAGTATCAAAAGTGAAGCAAGATCTTAGAGACACAAGCTCCCTCTGTGCTGGAAGGCTGACTTCAGCTCTTAAAATGCTGTGTCCCTTGCTTCAAAAAATAGAATTCTTGTACCACCTCCTCTGTCGCCGAGTTACACAACACACTTAGAATACTGCTGGGTCTTGGTGGAAAAGCAGGCCACCACAGCTACAAAATTCTGAGCTTACCTGGGGCCTTGCTCGGGCATCTGGGAGTGGAGACAGGCCCATGTTCTGCACTCTAAGAGGCTGCCTCTCCCTGGGACCCGTGGTTGCTGTCACTTTCTCTTTGCTCTCGTGGTCTCTAACTTTGCTTAATGACCTTGTTCTCTGGGACTTAGTGTTTCTCCAGCAGAGAATCAGGCCCAGCTCTTCACGGTTGGAGTTGGGGGATTTGATCTCTGGCTGAGACCCCAGAGTGCAAGGACCGAATCACGTGGGCTGTGATGGGACCAAACGTTCAGTCCATTTTTTTTCTAAATGGATGTTCAATATTTTAAGTGGCACACCAGTTACTCTTGGGTATTCTTATCCAGCTCACTCCATCAGCTTCAATAAACGCCAAATTAAAAAGAAAAAAAAAAA
>CABHPP010148081.1:0-27384 GCA_902168425.1 Peromyscus attwateri | reverse complement strand
ACCCGCACACGCGCATGTGTATGGGCATATGCCCATGTGCACTGTGCATTATAGAAGTGAAACTCTGGGGTGAGGAACAAAAGAAACTAACAAAGCAAGGAGACAGAAGGCACTGGGGCTAATTCAGGCACCCTCCTGGTCCTCATGACAACCAGATGCCCAGGGAAGAAGACGTCTCATCTTCTTCGAGAACATTTGATTCTCCTGAGTTTTACCTTCATGTTTTTCTGTGTCTTTATCATAGGTAGACTCTCAAAGAAGGGTGTCCTGACCTCTGAATCTACTGACTTACTTGCTAAGGCGACTAAGTTGAGGACACTGGGGTGGAAGACAATTCTGGGTGGTCTAGGGACCCAATGTCATCACAAGGGTCCTTATAAGGAGTACATGGGGTCAAGCAAAAGAAACACAGGAAAGACTGAGGCGGGCCATGAAGCAGAGGGGTGCAGGCGGCTTCCAGGAGCTGGCCAAGGCAAGGAGAGGATTCTCTCCAGAGCCTGGAGAAGAAGCAGAGCCCTCCTGACACCTAGCAGGAAGAAAAGTTCCAGACTTTCCCTCAGAACCGGAAGCTGACAGTGTGCAAGTTCCTCAGCTACTGTACTTATGAGGTAAGCAAACAGTTGCCTGTGCCCCCTGCTCTGAGTCACAGCCTTGAGGCAACCAGGGCTGAGCAAGGCAGCAGGTGTGAGGGACCAGCTCTGAGGTGTGGTAACCAGGAAAGGACACAGTCTGGGCTGGGGGTAGGATCCTAAGTTCCTGAAACAAGGAGTTAGCTTGGTCATCCTTGTGTTCACCATATCAGAAGTGTCCTTATAAGGACTACTTGTGATGATATTTGGTCCCCAAACCACCCAGAATTATCTCCACACCAATATCTTCAACTCAGTCACCTTAATAATTAAGACTCTAGATTAAAAGGTTAGGACATCCACCTTTAAGGGTCTACAGTCCTTGGAAAAATAGAGAAAGGTCTCACAACGCACACAGGACATCAGTCAAAAGGGCAATACCTTATGAGAGACCAGGGTGCATCGGCAAGTCCTGTATCCCACACACTGGACATATGAGTGCAAGGTCCCATAGTCCCACAGCTGATCCCAGGGTCATGCACACTGGACATGGCTCAGGCACTGGCTCAGCTTTTGTAGAAGATTCCCATCTTGTTCTAGCTGAGGGCAGCCATCTTGACTGGACATGACCTTCCCTGGAGCCATCCCTGCCTTCCAACTGATTCACAGAGGGTGATCCTACTGCTGCTTCTGTACATGTCTGCCCATCCCCCACTCAGTCACAAGACTCACAAATGGCAGCATCGGAGACAAAGCTCTCAGCCCCAGGAGATTCCAACTGTCCAGGCCTGGGCTGGATTCCAGGATCAACCCAGGGGCTTCTTTGACCAGGGCCAAATATGTTCTCCAGACCTGTCTGAGCATAACTTCAGAGAAAGGATAGCCCTGCCGAGAGGGCGGAAGAAAGACGAAGCAGTGGCTCTCCTGACATCCAGGTCTCTTGGCAGAATGAAGAGTTGTGGGAGGAGCAAGAGAAAGAACTCCCTCAGAGCATCCAGGGCACACTCAGGAGCCAAGGCTCAGAGACTTCGCATAAGAAGGCCTCCAATGAACAGGCTTCACAATCCCCCTATGTGGCTTTCCCTCAAGCCTGTTTCCTGGCTCCACCTCACTTATACTTCCTCTTATCATGGTTTTTCTGATAGAGGCAAGTCTAACAGTGCCATCTAGCTCTTTGGTCCGAAGATCAGCCGTTAGTCTAGATGTGTTGGGTCAGCTAGGGACCTATTGGAGAACCGTGGTAGGATGGATTCCTGGCTTATGCAAGCTCGGATCTATAAGCCAGCACTAGACCAGTGAGAAAAGCTGGGGAAGAAGAGAGTGAAGAAGGAATGCGCAGGCAGCTCCAGAGGAGGGGGCAGTGGTGGCCATACAAAGGAATTACAGTGATTTTTGCCTCCATCCTGTCCTGGTCTTATCCACAGCATAGTCACAACTACGTGAGATCCCATTCCTCACACCAGCAATGGGACAGCAAAGGACCTCTACACCACACACACACACACACACACACACACACACACACACACACACAGAGAGAGAGAGAGAGAGAGAGAGAGAGAGAGAGAGAGAGAGAGAGAAAGACAGAGACAGAGACACAGAGACAGAGACAGAGAGACAGAAGAATGACCCACAGGCTCCCACATTCTGGACACAACAGTGTCAGGGCAGGAAAACGGTACCTTCTTGCCCAAATGGTCAATCCTTGGTGGCAAGGGCACCCATTTGGAGCCTGAAAAAAAGCCATTTATAGAACAGAACTATGACCCCACTGAGGTCAGCCTTTGACTCTGAGCATCCCACAGCATCCAGGAGAAGCTCCATGGACACCGTGGTCAAGCCTTCTTTGTCCCCATCTGGGCCTCAGACAGACTGCTTTTAAAGTGAGGGTCCAGATCCCAATCATGGTAGAATGAGAAGGATGGATTATGAGCAAGGGCCTCTGTCTCTATGGCAACAACCAAATATTTGGATCTAAAACTAACCATGTTCCTACCTCTGTGAGAATCTGTTTAAAATCTCAGAGGTGTGGGTTCTTCTAACTCCTGTTCACACCTCCCGGGCCCGTCTGGACATATGAAACAGTCTGGGAAGACTTCCTGCCCTTCCCCACCTGTGGACATTACAGGGTGTGTTTTTGCATGAGTGCGTGCTTGAGCACTGGAGCTTGAGTGGGTGCACGTGTAGGCTCACCACCCGCTCTGTCCCCCTTGCTGTGCTCAGGCTCCCCTGGAGACTTCAGCTATGTCCTCACAGATCAAACATCTGCTCAGGGCCCTGTCCATGGAAAGACAGGCTGGCGATGTCAAAGGTCCCTGTGCATCTGTGAAACATGGCCACTGGTGAGTTTCAAGTAATGGAAAAGAGGAAGCACTAGTAGAGATTTGACCTCCCTGCCTAAGAACTAGTCCCTGTAGGGACTCAGGTGAACCTCATCTTCCGTAAGTACCTGCCCATCATGGGCCACTCATGTAGCACTCAGATATGACACAGAACAATCTTTGTCATTTTTGAGGAACTTAGACCAAGAATAGGGGCTGGATGCAGAACGAGTTCTGTCAACAAAGATGGGGGCAGTGGCCTTCTGAGTCCCCATGTTGATGGAATACCGTAGGCTCTATGTGTCAGTCAACGCTCCATCACTGTGACGTAATACCCCAGACAATCAGTTTTCAAAGAGGAAATGTTTATTTCAGCTCTTGATTTTTGATGTTTCAGTCCATGGTTTGAACCTTCTGTGACTCGGTTTCTTTCTTCATAGAGCAGAGCTTCAAAGACCTCGATAGATGGGGTGATGTGTGGGACTGAGCAGTGTCTTACTGGCTAGACAGCTTTCAAAAGAGGCTTTCACTCCAGCCCTCAGGCCTGGAGTCTTCCTCAAGGCATTTCAAAGAGGAATGGAACCCCGTCCTATGTGCTATGCTAAGCCCATGCAGACTTGGCACCTGGAACGGCTCCATCAAAACTGAGGTCAGAAACTGAAGCCTTGGAAACACAAGGGGGTTGGGAGACATGGTAATGAAATCCAAAGAGCCTTCCCCTCCTGCAGCAAAGGCCAGCAGTGCCAAGGGTAATTAGTAGTATAGATGAAGCTGGGATGAGAAAGGGTAGAGAGGATAGGAAGGAATCCCGGAGGCTTCCGCCACATTCTTAGACAGTTGAGGGGAGCCTGCACAGCATGCTCCATGTGGTCCCATTGTCTACAGGTGGTACACAGAGGAACCATGCAGCCGGATCCTGGCTCCAGAGCTGGCCAAACCCAAGATTCACACTTAGAAGATGCCTATTCCTAATCCAGGAAGAGTTTCCACCTGTAAGTGCCCCTCTCTCCCAGACTCTAACCTACACCTTTAAATACATGCCAAGAAAGACTCCAAGCTATGAATTGCAGCCTGGTGTGTGTCCTCTCAGCCCATTGCCTAATGAGGAAAGAAGCCACCATACTGTGGTCCCTGTCCTGAGAACCTGGATGGCCTCCAAAGAGATACGACAACTCAGGAATCCAGAAGGAGGCATCTGAGCCTGACCAACATGAAGAAAGAATCCAAAGAGATCTGACAAACCCACAGCCCCAAGGACATTGTCTTAACCAACAGCTGAACAGCTCATTTTTTTTGTGCCAGGCACCTTGAAGCCCAAGAGAGCAGAAACCTCACCAGCCAGGTCCAGAAGGGAAGAGAAAGGAGCACACAAACCAGGTCATTACCAGCAAAGGAAATGAACAGGCACTCCGCTAAATTTGCACTTGGCGGGAAGAATCAAAAGGGCTGCCTAGGGTAAAAATCCACAGTTGAAGTATGAGTGTAATTGATAAAAAATCTCATGCAAACTTATCAGATAGATGGCAGTACCAGAGCTTACATTTTCCAGAAAGTTTTTTTGTTTGTTTGTTTGTTTCCTGAAGAAGAAAACTTGCCACTAAACCAAGGGGTAGGGACTGAAATGTGTCCTTTTCTATTTGTCCTCCTTTATAGCAGAAACATCCCACTAGAAAGTCAGAGTCAGGAGAGTGCCATGCCTCTCCCCCCACCAGCGTCTTCTCATCCTGGGTACATGTCAGGAACCCCTTTTACCAGTAGAGAATGTCTCAATGAACTAACTGTGAGCAGGCATCTTGATTCAGGTCTTATCACTCCCCACCCCCAAAGCTTGACATAAATTATCGAAGTACCCTTTGAACACTGGCCCATTAGATACATCAAACAGAATTTGGAATGCCCAGAAAAAGTGGGAAATTACCTAAGACCAAGAAAAGCTGGTGGAACTCAGTCTACATCTCCGCTCTGCTAGATGCTGCGCACTTAATCATGAAATTGCGTACTTAGATGGAGCTCGCCTCACACAGACGAGCGGAGGGACTGTTTTGTGAACATGAGATACAGATGCATCCAAAAACCTCCTGCCGGGTCCTCCAGGTATCCAGTACACGTCTCTAAACAGCAGCAATTGAATATTTTTGCTGGCTCTTCCACTCTGTTCCAACCATTGGTGGGAACCTCCTGCTGTCTGCACAGTGCAAAAGGAAGCTGTCCCAGGTGAGCTGGCCCCACACGGCTCACAGCACATAGGCACAGAATTGATGTTGCCCTGTGGCTTATCCCGGAAGCTGATCTCTCAGGCAGAGACCAAGTTCTCATTGGCAGATTAATTCTCTCTTGCTCTGGGATAGCAGTTGGATGAGAACAGCCAAAGGAAACTGGCTTCTGTCCCACCAATTTCCTGTGAGGCTGATGGGCTCTGTTACCTGGACAGCTCTCCAAGCTGGCGCCTCTTTGGGGAGGTGTTTGTGACCTCATAGACTATAGAGAGCTGTGGATGAAGTGAGAAGCTCAGAATCAGGACACAGTGGTCTTGGCAATATTCTCTGAAAAGGGAACAAGCGCGAGCGTTCCAAATGAGTATGCATAGAAACTATAGGTTCCTGTGCATAGGACTGATCCTCAAGCCTACGGGACAGTAGACATGGTTTCTGTTATCTGTGGGCCATACACTTGAATTACTGCAGGCCACACACAGCATAGAGACATGGACTGGGAGAAGATAAGGATCCCTGCACCCTGTGGGGGAAAACTCCTCCACTTCCACACAGGTCTGCAGGAGAATGTCTGCATCACCTTGAACCAGCTCCAAATGTCATGGATATGGAAGGAGCACACAGGAGTCTGGATATGACATCACTAGTGCCCAGCATATCAAATGCCCACCCAGCTTCCTGCTGACTGTGGATGAGCGAGTAAAGGTTCTGAGTTTGATTATCACAGTTGACAGATTACCCTTGCCCTTCTAGCCTTCTCACGTTTAATCAACACGGATAACCAAATTACTTTTAATTTATTAATAGAATTAAATTATTAGCCGGCAAGATATCATCATCACACCACTATGGGAAATCTTTGACTGTCTCAAGCAATACGGTATGCAATTTAAAAGATGAATGGATTGTAATCTATATCCAAAAAGACATGTGCATCAACTATTTCTAATGCACATGCTTCACCCATTTTCACAAGGGGTACATTGTCCCTTTCTTACTGACGTGCAGGACTCAGCATATTCTGGACGTTCATTCTTCAGAAATTATGTAATTTCTTTCAATAGCTTTCCAGAGCAACTATAACAAAGTACCACAAACTAGATTTGTTAAAAAGCAGAAATGTAACTGGGTGTGGTAGCCCATGCCTTTTACAGCATCCCAGATGTTCAGAAGTTCTAAGCCACAGTGTAAGCAGAGTCCTAGTCTCCCTAGAGACCCAGATGAACAGTCCTTGCCTCCTCCAGCTTCCAGCTAACCACATTTTCCTTGGCTTATGGCAGCATCACTCCAATCTCTGCCTTGCCTTTGTGTCCACGGCCCCTGTTTGTCAGGATGTGTCTGCTTTCAACCTCCTTGTCTGATCAAAACACCAGTTTTGTTAGGTTAGCACTCCAATGTGGGACCACACAGCAACAAGCTACATCTGCAACTGATCCTTCTCCACATGAGTCCACGCTAGGGGAGCTGGACTCAGGACCTCAAATCTGTGTGAAAGGGACTTCAGCTAATTCATGAGAATTGCACACCACATCCACACAACTGCAGCTTCCCTTTTAAGCTTGCTTATGGAACCTTTTGTCATAAACATTTTATTTTAATTCATTCATGTTAATTAATATGCTTTCATCACTAGGGTTTTTCTGTTGCATTTAGAAAGATTTTGTGATCTAGGTATCATAGGAACACTGGCCAACAGACATTAAAATAGAAATAAAGAGACACAAATTGTCAAAAAACAAACAAACAAACAAACCACCACCACAACCACCACCACCAACAACAACAACAAAAACATAAAATGGGAACTGGAAGGTGGCTCAACAGTTAAGAGCACTGGATACTCCCACAGAGAAGAGTCCAATTCCTAGCAGCCAGCACCCAAGTCCCAGGGGATTTGATGCCCTCTTCTGGCTTCTACAGGTATCAGGTGAATGGTGCGCAGACATTATACACAGGCAAAATACTCACATGCATAAAAGATAATAAATTCATACAAACATCAAAAGTTTTAATAACATAAAAATCTTCAAAACAACTATCCTGTTTACACTCATAGTTTGCAGAAACACTTACTTCACATTTTATGTGAACATTTCCAGCAAACAGAAACAGGAGAAAGACTCTAAGCTATGCATGCTTGGGAAAGCTCTAAGACCCCACCTGGTGGGGCTCCAGAGAGCTCACTGGTCAAGAATGCTTGCTATTCCTACAGTTCAGCTCCCAGTACCTAGGTCTGGGGGCTCACAACAACCTGTAACACCGGCTTGAGGGGATCTGATGTTCTTCTCTGGTTGTTGTAGGCACAGTATTCATGTACACAAACATACACAAGCATACATATACAAAATTACAAATAAAAGTAAAATATCTTATAAACTACAATGTGAAAAACTACATTGTAAAAGAAGGAAACTGAACTGTCTTCTTTATTAACACAGATTCAAGATTCCTAGGTATAATCTGGGTGTGTCAGCTCTGTTTGCAATGCCAACCCTCAGGATTGCTTAGAGTTCGAAGTCTGCCTTGGCTCCAGTACCAGATACTCTGTCAGAAAAGAAACAAAGTAATAATATAAATGAATAGAAAGGAAGAAGGAAAAGAAATTTAAGCGTAATAGTTGCAAATAACAGTTACACTATCCAAAGTTACCTTTGAATGTAGGATTTATCTCAGAGACACAAGAATAATTTATTTACTTCTTATCAAATTTGTTAATGTTATTTAGCTCACACACAAATTACTGAGGAGAAAAAAAATCACATCCATATGATTATCTTACAGGGAATAGAAAATAAAATTCAACAAACTCTATGGGCTTTAAAAATGTAAGTTGTTAATAACCTGAAAACAGAATGCTTAACAAGCCACAAAAATCCTACAATGAAATTAATACATTAGCATATGACGGGTGATGTTTTGTAGCTGGCCTTGGCCCTGACTCTGTAAGGAGCACGCCTTCTGTTTCCATTCTATACTAGGAGAGGTTCCGCACTTTGTCCAGTTTCCTCAGGAAATTAGAAACTGCCTCTTCAGAGTCACCATAAGGTTTCCTGGCTGCTGCTGCTCCTGCTGCTGCACAGTGAGTCCCAGGCTGCTGGAGCCAGGCAAGGGAGAACTTGGCTGCCAGGAGGCGGCACTCAGCATCAAGGTGTTACTGGAGCCTTCCCAGCTCCTCTGGATGCCCAGGTCCTGGCATTGACTTGTTCACTGTGACTGGTTGAGTGCCACCTCTGGGCCAGCCAGTGTATGACATGCTGGAACATTTCAGTTCTTCATGACCCCACTTGCCACTGAGAACAAAGTAATGGATTCGTGTGTGTGCGCGTGCGTGTGTGTGTGTGTGTGTGTGTGTGTGTGTGCGCGCGCGCGCGCGCGTGCATGTGCGTGTTTGTGTGGAATAGACAGAGTTTAGGAAAAGAATCAGAAAAAGAGCAGATTTGTTGATAAATCTGTTAAATAATTGTTGCTAAATCTTAAATAAGTGAAAAAAATTACACACACATACACAAAGGAGTTTTCAAACTCAATAGACACAGTAAGAAAATGTAATACACTGGCCTGGAAGTTTATATGTAAAAATCGACAGCTTTCCTGTAAATTAAAATAACCACCTAATAAGACAATGAGGAAAATAGTACTTGCAAATATTAGCAAGAAAATTAACAACAGCAAAAGGAACCCAAAATACTGGGGCGTCAAAGAAATACGGAGTACATTTAAACACATTTTGCAATTGTCTAGAAGGGCTTGGTGCAGTGAAATGTGAATTCCCTCAGACTCAGTCTAAAAGCCTTACAACCCCAATCAGAACCAGTGAGGGGCTTGAGAAAAATAAGATGAACCTTCTGGAGAGTCTAGCGAGTGGTCAAAGAACAAGAAAACCCAGGGATCTAGCCCGCTCAACAAAATAGCGGATGTGAAAGCGAGCACCAGAGCCACAGAGATCCACGTGCTTCAGCTGGGACCCAGAAGGGAGCGCAGACACGGGGCAGAGGCGCCCAAAGGCCGAGCGTAAAATACGCCTGGGAATTTTAAATGTGATAAAGGTGGCCTTTCAGATACACAAGGAAAAGATCAAAGGGCAGACACTGGCATTTCTACCTCTTCTTTTCTCACCCAAATTATTTCCAGATAGATCAAACATGGAAATGTAAAATATCAAAGTAGAGAAACATTAAAAGTATAAGGATAGGATCTCTATTCTTAATATTATCTCCAAACATATATGATGTGGGAACTGAGTAGTTTATCGAAAGTAAAAGAAAAAAAGACATGTAAGCAAAAGCTATTTCGTTGAGGAAAAACTTTTGTAGCACATATGGCCCCAAACTGTAAATCAGTAGGGAAAAGAAAATAATGAAGAGAAAAAAAAAAATGAGCGGCGGTAACGGGGGAAAAACAACACACACTGAATAGAGCCTAAGACTTTCAACTTAATATACAATTAAGTAAATGCCAATTGAAACAGTCTTTAAAAAACAATCATTAACTATCAAGGCCAGGGGGCTTGAGAAAGAGGCCCTCTCAAATGGGCCCGGCAGAGAGGATTAAAAGGATTATAAAAATAGGATTACTATTCTCAAATGAAATTAGCCCATCAGTTCCACTTTCAAGAATTTATTCTACAGTTAAAAGTCCACAAAGACACATATATGGATGTTCTCAATGTTGAAAAGGGCGAGAAAAAAAAAATACACAAAGACAGGCTGCTGAAGGCACTGTGGCTAATGCACACATTATCATCTATAATGCCATTATGAGATGGGGTCCTGTGCAAAGCAGGATGCGAGGATTCCCTCACCAACATGTGCTTTTATTTACCTCCAAAAGCTAAAGAGAATCAGCATGCACATGTCACTTGTGTGCATGTGTTTGTAAGAAAATAAACTGTCCAGGTGTTTACACAAGAAACACAGCTACGAATATATAGTGATTAAATGTGCTGAGTAGGGGTATGGCTCTGTGGGCAGCAAGCTTGACCTTGGGGTGGTGGCTTTGTTTTGTCTGTGGGTTGACTTTTGAACTACACCCCACATGTTACTTTTACAATATGAATTAGTGTTAAAGTAATTCTGAAACTCGAAGATTTACCATACAAAAGAGGTAGATTTATTAAAGCTGTTAAATGTCGTCTTGCAGATGCCCTTTCTCTAATTTCAAGTGCACTTTGGCTCCTAACCTCTTAGCATTTCCTGTTCAGCTTTGATTCTTATTTCCAAATGTCCTTCCTTATCTATCTGTCTCGTGAAGCCGACATTCTGCATGCTTCCCTCTCAGAGCCCTGGGATAGATTAGGTACCATTTCCTGATTCCCCTTTAAGCAGACTCTGTCCTGTCCCCAGAAGGCCAAGGCAAGCCGCAAGGCCTCAGCCGCCAGGACTCTCACCTGCACAGCATCCTCTCTGGGGCCGGATGCTTATCAGTGTCTCCAGATACAGTGTGTCTGCAAAATGTCTGCTCTCGCCTTTCCATCCCTGTCTCCGGTTTATTGACAGCAACCTACAGTAGCTGCTGGCCTACCCCAAACTCTGACAGTACGTGAAGGGAGATGGGGCAGGAGGACGGAGACCCTTAATGAACAGAGCTAGAGACTTTGCAATTAGAAAAGAAATAACATCTATATCAGCAAGTGTGTGTGTGTGTGTGTGTGTGTGTGTGTGTGTGTGTGTTCACGTCTACACTTCACCTTCATCACATTGAACTCAAAGGTTTTACCCATGTCTGTCCATGCCATGTGAGGGGCAATCTTCTGTCAAAACTGTGTGGCCATGGGGTGATTCCTTTTGTTCCATGTCCTTTAAGGAAAACGCTCTCAAAGTCGGTGTTTTGCGTCTTTGAAAAGGACACTCCAGCTTCTGCTAAAGCAGTTTTCCCTGCTTTCCCTGTCAGACCTCTACCTGCAACAAGCTTACAAAGAACCCAGCGCTTCCTTAACCAACATTCCCAGTCATGACCAGGTTCAAGGGAAAACACGCTGCTAGTCACCCAGAGCCAAGTGTAGCCCAGCCTCCAGAAAGCAGAACAGTGCTGGATGTGTGACTGTGTGAGTACAGTTATTTTCTTCCCAGAGAAAGCTACAGAATTTTGTACTATCTTATCAGAATAAAGAATAACTAAAGACACAGGCTTGGATTGAAATGTGTGCAGAATGATTGCATTTTTAATTTCGTGATCAAAATTACAGGCACTGGCCTCTCCAGAGTTATCTCCTACCTACCCCAGAAGGATTTTTCCTACTGCTTAAAATTGCATTTGCCTTGCAATGAGCTACAGGGAAACATCTCCACGGTTGTCTCTTTTTCCTTCTTTCACAACTATTGCAAAGATCTTATTATTCTCCCCATCAAGTGAGGAAGGGAGCAGAGGAGGGGAGATCAAACACTCTAAATTTTAGCATAAATGTCAAGGTGAAAAGTACAGCAAACCCTAACAAAAACTCCCCCAATAAAGCCAGGGAAGGCTCTGTTTTTATTTCAATGACAACCCACACTCCTCCCAAAGTTTCAAACCATAAATGTTGATGCCATCTTAAAGACCAAGTCGCTGAGCACATGGTCAGAGAAGAAACCATTCTGAACATTTAATTGAGCCTCTAAACCCACACAACCCTCCCAGAGTCTTTGCTGAGAGCAGAGGGCGCCACATTGCCCCTGCCAAGGACGGGAACACAGTAAAAGGCATTTCTAATCGATTCTTCACCCTTTTTTTTTTATTATTATTATTGCAGGAGCTGCAGGATAGCAAGAAACCAGGTGATGTGCAAGAAAGAAGAAAAAGAAGGAGCCAAGATGGTGAAATTAGGGATTCACACCTGGCCTGGTCTGTCTTCCAGTTCAGACATGATGAGTTCTCTTAACATTTCCTATTATTTACTGAAATTTGCATGCTTGTCTAGGTGCCTAGCCAGCTTGCAGAGCTTGCTTGAGATAAGTCAGGCTGTGCTGACATGGCAGCAAACTGAAATACAAGGAAATACCCTTGGGGGACGTGGTGGGACTCAGCTCTGATGGGGCTCCTCTCATGTACATGGAGAACTGAACACAGCCAGACTTAGATGGTAGCTTACTTAATATCTTTAAATAAAACAATGCCCACATGCGATGATATGGGAAGGCATAATGACTGAAAGGAATAAGTGTGCATGATGTCTATTGAGTAATAAGGAATCACCACTACATTGTGTCATTCCCAATCATAGAGAACCTCCAGGTGAAAACAAAGCCCTCTGCCCTCCCTCCCCAGCAGGGGCCATGTAGAAGAGTTTCACTGTTGGTCCTTTGAAGGCACCACTGTAAGCAAAGCTGTTATTCTCTTGTTCTAGATTTTCTCCTTGTACATACTGTATCTGCTGCCCTGTTGTGTAAAATTAGCAATTGACCTTACTGTTGTGATTTTTTTTTTCCTTCCGGGTCAAGGATGGCATCAGGTGGGAGAAAGATGTACCAAGAGAGACCCCCAGAATTGTTAAGGTTAACCCCGTCAGTCTGTGTCTGAGGGCTGGGCTGAGCATGTTCAAGATCAGAACAACTGAGGCTCATTTCCAGCAAATGAAACACAACCGGACACAGCATGGGAGCATCATTGGCCTCGCAGGAAGGGAAGAATACTGACCTGAGCATGCTAGAGTCACAACCTTGACCCACTCAAGGTTCCCCACAAACATGCTCTAACAGTGTGGACAGCCTCTGAGATTTCACAGAGGCTGAATTTCTGAGCAAGAGTTTTATCATCCTGGAATAAGAGCTGTTTTAGAGCATGCAAGTAAAACTATAAAACCAAAGGCAGACATTAACTTTTAATTTAGATATAAAATTCCAGCCAGGCAGTGGTAGCACACACCTTTAATCCCAGTACTCGGGAGGCAGAGCCAGGCGGATCTCTGTGAGTTCAAGGCCAGCATTGTCTACAGAGCAAGATCCAGGACAGGCACCAAAACTACACAGAGAAACCCTGTCTTGAAAAAAAAAAAAAAACAACCCCAAAAGATAAATAAATAGATAAAATTTCAGTAAGTTAGCTAGGAATGTAGCTTGGTGATGTATAATTTGCCTAGCCTGTGCATACAAGATCTTGGGTTGGATCTGCAGCATTGCTAACAAAACGTATATAAATTATAACAAGCTACCAGGCCTAGGGAGCACCACATGCTTTCCACAGTTCCAGACAAAGAGGGCATGAAAATGAGTGCACACGGCTATCTGAAAACCGAACTTCCTGCTAGAACCAGTCAATTCTCTTCAAAGATAGATAACAGAATCCGGAGTTGCTAAATAAATGATTTACAGTGTCCAGTGTTGAGTCAAAAATCACTAGACATGGGAAGAAATAGAAAAGCTTCAATACAAGCAACATCAACTTCATTTCAGGTAGCCTAGATTCTGATCTTAGGAGACAAATTCTTTCAAACTACTGGCAGAAATATTTTCAAATAATTAAAGGAAAATATATTCCTCATGAATGAACAGATAAGAAACATGAGCAAAAGACTGGAAACTATTAAGATGAAACCAAATGGGAATTTTGGACTTGGAAAAAAAAATAACTGAAAGTTAAAACTCTGCCTATTATGTCTAATGGCAGATTGGAGATAGCAAAGAGAAGAAAATGCATGATCAAATCTACAGAAAGGCCAACCTCAAGGGTAGAAAAGAAGTATTGTCGTGGCTTGGGTGTAGCATCTACCCCATAGACTCATGTGTCTGAATACTTGTCCTCTAGGAGGGGTCTTACTGTTTGGGGAGTTTGGGGAACCTTTAAGAGGGGATTGCTGTGGGAAGGTCTTGAGGTTTCTAGTCCCGCCCACTTTCTCTCCTCTGTTTCTGGAGCTTCGTGCTCCTGCCGCCATGTGACCCACTCAGATAAGCTCACACAGCTTCACGCTTCTCCCATAATGCCTGGAGCCTCCTGCACCCCAGGCCTGTCATTCACGATGGCCGTAGCCTCAAACCAACCAGGAACCAAAACACACCCTCCTTCTCCTAAGTTGCTTCTTCTCGGGTATTTGGTCACAACAACGAGAAAAGTAGCTGATGCATGTATTGAAGACAAAGAAACAGACCTCTAGAATTCTGCAGGGCGATCTTCAACGGGGCAGACTTCCGAGAAGAGAGGAGAGCAAGGCTGGAGCAGAAAAATACTTTGAAGAAATAAAGACTGGGAATATCAGAGATGGGGTAAGAAAACTGCTTTAGAGATTCAAGGAAGTGAGCAACACTGAAGCAGCGTAAGCAGAGAACGACCCCAAGACAGATTACACTCATATTGCCCCAAATGAAGTAAAGAAATATAGAAGCACCACGGTGGGGGAAATGGGTTGACAGGCAAACAAAATTTAAAAAAAAAAATCACTGGTTTCTCACAAAAACAACGGAGGACCAAAGACAATGGGCTAGGGTTGGTTAAAGAGCTGGATGGAAAACCCCGTTCACTTCTACATGCTGACAGTCTCTCTCACTACTGAAAATGAAGTAAGGATGCCTTCAAACAAACCAATGAGGAGGGCTTCTAGTAGCAATTTCCTGTGCTCTTACACAACAGCCCCTCACCTGACAAACAGGTTGAAGGATAAAGAAAACACAAATCCAAAAATGGCCAACAGGCAGGAAATAGCTCTAAGTTACATTTTTTTAACTCATTATTATGTATTATTAAAAAAACCATAAGTATTTAAATCATCTGTGCCACCCTACCCAAATGGGAGGCATACTGACCATCAAGGTGGTGGGGTGGGTAAGAAACAGTAGATGGGAAGAGTGCTATGGAATGCTGTCCTTTGTCCATGACACGGTCACTGCATACATGACCTCCCAGGAGCTGCATAAGACTAAACTAGTCAGTATTCCAATATCAATGGAGGAGTGGTTCCTGAGATCCCCTCCACCCATCTCTGAAGAGCTACTGGCATCGGATTTGAGGTCATGACTACTGGCAGGTTGTTCCTGTCCAAACAGATGGCCCCATGCCCATTCACATACATGCAGCACTGAATGGACTCAGGGATTATTAATAACAGCAAAAATAAGAGAAGAAGTTGGGGTGGGGGCACTAGGAGAAATTGGGGAGAAAGCATTAATGGATGGACAGGATCAAAATACATTGCACAAATGTATGGAAATTTGAAAGAATAAATAAAGATATTATTTTAAAAAAAAACTAAACATTTGTATCCAGTTTAAAAATACTGCATATAGTGCTTGTAACATAAGTAAAAGATGTAGCAGTAATTTCCCAAAGTATGGAATGAATTTGAATTGTGTTGTTGTGTGATTATCACATTCCAGTTCTATAAAACACAAGAGTGATACAGTATTAGCTAGCTAATGGAAAGAAAGAAATACTAGATATCAAGAATAAAAAGTATCATGTAAAGTTCCCTAAATAGTATAGGTTCTAAACAGACACTATCATTAAGCAAGTTTATTGTCAGCATCCCTTCAAAGCAGAGCTTAAAGATACCAGTAAAGCAAATAAATATATTTATAAAATATTTGATTAACATAAAAAGGCAAAAAAACTAGAGAATAAAAATATAACATAAAATGAAATGCTCAAGAATTCCAACTTCTACTAATTACGCTAAAAGTAAATGCACTAAACACCTGTAAGTAAAAGGCAGAAACTGTCAGATTTGGCAGAAAACAATAACCATTTAAATGCTCTTCACAAGAGATGCATGTTAAATAGGAAGAGGTCAACACAAAGCAAACAAAAGGAAGAAAGTATGCCATACTCAGAGCAGGTACAAGGATGCTGGTGTACTTACATTAAAGTAGAAGGAACATTTCAAGATAAAGAGGAACAGTTCATAACGGGAAAGATGCCTTGTTTTTCATCTGGAAAATATAAAACTCAACTATGATGTGTCTAATAACAGCATATCAAAATTATGAGTAACACAGACAAAAACAGACAAAACCACTTTTAACCCAAGTTCCCATGCCACGAACTAGGTGTCCATGCCAAAGTCATGTATTATCTTTTTATTTTTAAGCAGTTTTTTCCTTCCAACATACCTTCTTTCCTGTGTATTTTTTGAAATATTGACTCAAGAAATGGCTTAGTCGTGAGACATGAGCCTCCAACTTGGACTGGAAGGGAGTCTGATTGACTAGCTCGGCCCTGAGAGTTCTCTGCGTTGTGCAACTCCAGACAAGGAAGGCAGTACATGGAACAGGATACATCACACGAAGGGGTTGCTATTTAAGCAGGTTGGATGAAACAAAACTCTGAATTTTCTTTCCAACAATGTGGTGTCTGTGTGTAATCTTTCTCTAAGCCTTGTTCTTTTTCATCTAGAGATGTCGGAGAGTCAAGTGATGAATGCCACAGTGTCAGCAGCATGTACTTAGGAACATGATGGCAGAGAAGTCCTTAAAGCAGCTCCAAGCACAATCCTTTCTCAAGCATACTCTTCTGGCACCATCGTCACCCAGCAGTTGGTGGCTGGGCTCTTGTGCAAGGGTCTTCTCTCTGGAGTGTGAATGATCCTAAGAGTAGGTTGTAGCTCTCCAAACTGACCTGTCTTTCATTGTTCTGTAGATGAAATTCTAAATGGTCTTTTTAAATAAGAAACAGAGCTAAATACAGAGCACTAGTGAATAGCCTTTAGCTTACCACTCGCTGCTGTCCTTCCCCTGAGAGAGAGACCTTTTCCTGTGTTACCTGTCTTTTTATTGCCTTTCTGTTCTGCCTTCTCATTGGCTCTAAACCCAACCACATGACTTCCTCGTCACTGCCTGTCTATACAGACCTCCAGGTCTCTATGGTTGGTATGGGATTAAAAGTTCAGGTCACCTTGCTTGGCTATGTCCTTGACCACACAGAGACTCTGCCTACCATGTGATCGGATTAAGGGCATGTGCTACCACTGCCGGACTTCTACTTAATGGCTATAACCTCTGATCTCCAGGCAACTTTATTAACATACAAATGAAATCACATTTCAGCACAAATAAAATATCACCATATTGTTCCTCATGTCTCTTTTTCAAAGATGTATTTACTTTTATTTTATATGTATGACACCACATGCATGATATGTGGGCCTGGTGCCTGTCAAAGACAGAAACTGGTTGTTGGATTCCCTAGGATTGGAGTTACAGGTGGTTGTGAGCCAGCATGTGGGTCCTGGGAACCAAACCCAAAACCTCTGTAAGATCAACCAGTGCTCCTAATCACTGAGCCAACTCTCCAGCCCCTCGAGTCTCTTTTAAGGATATACTGACCCCTAAGAAAGTGGACATGCTTGCTTCATTTTGTATCTGAGCTACTAAAGAGCACACACAACCCCAGTAAGCAGACACTGTCATCTGGTGTCTTCATCAGTGTTTTCTCCCAGTCACCCATGACAACACGCCATTTCAACAGTGAAAACCCACTGATCACCTTTTCCCTTAAGAAAGTCTTTCTACTCTACATGACCTTTCTATCTACTGGTTTTTAATTCCCATCAGCATTTCTGGAATATATTTGTAGATAGGACAATCTAAGGAACTTAAAAAATTATTCTTCACATTTTCTCATCAACATTTATAGCCCTTTCAGTTAGTCTGCTATTATTTTATGATAACAATTTTATCATACTTTGTCCCCAAATCCTCTTGACTGCCTGCATTTAAAGGTGCAAAGTAAATATAATAAAAGCTGACTTCCTCAGACACTTGAAAGGCAAAACACTTTTTGAATCATGCCATGAGGAGACACATAGAAAAGGGCTCTGATTAAATTCACTTTCAGCTGAAAATTTCTGAGCATTATATTAATGACCTTGAAGATTGTCCGGCAGCAATATCTTGGGTATGAATTTCTTCAAAGGTTGAAATACAGGTTAGAACCCTCTGGAGGCTCCTGATATCAAATAAAAAGCTTAATCAATTTGTAGAAGCAAAAAGGTGGACATGCTTTAGAGCACCAGAAATTGATACTCTGAAATCTACAATTATTGGAACTGAAAGGAACTAACTCGCAGTCTGATAAGATTTCTTTTTCCTGGTGTTTCTCCTGCCCTAGCAGACATGAAAGGAAAAAACAAGTTTCCAAAAATCAGCAGGACTTTGTAAATGTGTCAGAATTTTCATGCTATTAAAAAGGTCATCTTTGGCAGCCAAAGGTCAAATCCTTCATTCTGATGAAGATGCTGTTGGAGTGTTTCCACTATCGCCCACTGTTAACCTTGTCATGGGAACCGAAAGATTAAGCCTCAGCAGAGTTTGTCTGGCAGAAGCCACATCTTGCTAGTTGACTAACCCAAGAAAAGGCAACAGACAAATGTCCATGAGTCTTTCTGTGTGAAACGCAGAGTTGTGTAGATTTGATCGACTCAGCCAGTTATTAGCCAACAATATTAACTGGAAACTTATGAGATTACAGATATCCTTGACAATGCCTCTTCATTTTCCTGTCTCTGCACAACTGAGAGGATGTCACCAGCAAATGCTGATAGTGACTGTGACCTCCTCTAGCCTCTGGGTTAAAAGCCAGCGACCCCACTGAATTTCTCTCCTTGGTGTTCAATGACAAGACTAATAAGAATGCAGGAAACCACTCTTGAAGAGCAGGAGAGAGGAAAGTAGATCAATGGACTCCTGGTGATCTTGAAAGTTTGGGAAATCACTTGAGAATTATCCACTCTGTCTTGTGATGACAGGCTAAGCTTTGTCCCTCCCAGGGAAAGCTCTGAACTGAAATGCTAGATCTGAGCAGACTTCAAATGTCTCAGTGAAGCCTGGAGTCAACTCGCTTTCATTCTCTCCAAAGTATCATAGGCACATTCCTCCCAGACAGTCTTGCTGCCTTCTACTGACTGCCTGTGACCTAGAGGCGACTCCACTGGAGTCCCTGATGGGAGGAACGGGATTCCTCAGGTGGCTTTTGGAGATGTGGCCTGGAGAGAAAGTCCCATTTTTTACATAGTCACTGTGCTGGGGAGACAAGAGAAACACCCTGGTTTAACCTCCCTGTGGTCAATGCCAAAGTGAAACAAGATTACCCTTCGAAGAGAGACTCCATCACTCCCTCCCCTCAACAGCAAAATGTCATGTGCCACGTGTCACCCCAGGTCACCCTGTTGTTTTTGGCATCATGTGGGAGAAAGATCAAACAAGAGGTAGGGTGGGATGAAGGAAGGATCAACAAGAATTTATTGCTGGGTATGGAATTCTCTGAGTATAAGCCCAGGAGTGAAATTGCTGGATCGTATGGTATTTATACTTTTAATTTTTTTGAGAAATCTCCCAAATAATTTTACAATGGCTGTATTAGTTAATACCCAGAGAAGTCTATACCCAAGCGTAGAGATTTTACACTTCATGTTTATTTCTGCTTTATTCATTATAGAAAGAATTGGGATCAACTTAATTGTTCATCAACAGATGAATGGATAATAAAAATTTGGTATATATACAAAATGGAATACTATGCAGCTCTAAAGAAAAATGAAGTTAAATAATTTGAGTGAAAGGGATAGACATAAATGTATTGTATTAAACAAGGTCACAAAATCTCAGAAAGAAAAAATGTACATTCTCATATATGGAATCTATCCAATAACATATATATGTAAACAAATGTACATGTAGGTACAGTATAACATAAAAAGGAAAAAGAAGCCCACTCTTTTAAAAAAACAACATAAAGCTAATATTTCTTCTAGTTCTAATTCTGTAATGAATTTATGCATTTTGGTGGAAGAGAAGTACATAAAATATATTCAATACTGAAAGTGTTCAATTCTATGTGACGCTCCACAGCTTCCATTCTGAATGCCTATTCTAACTGTGTAGAAGTTCACTGAGGTGTGTAGGCTTTGGGTCTAGTTAATTTTGGTGTTTGGTGTTTCCACTTATCTGCAAGTATTTTTATAATAAAAAGTTTTAGAAAATAATCTATTTTTTCAAATTTTGAGGAATCAATAATTTTCAAGTCAAAAGTTACTTAAAATAAAAACCTTCAAAACCTACCTAGACATTTTGATGTCTTTATTCAGTCAATTATGCCCACTATCTTTTATATACTGTATACCATTGCACCTACTGGTTCATGTTTTTAATCAGTCTTAATATTTTAAAATAAATCTCTAATTGTCTCAGTTGTTCTTATGCCCCAAACTGGCATACCAATAGCACAATTTAAGAAAAAAACGCTAAATAGTTAGTTTGAAAAAAAATTGTTCAAGTGCTTCCCTTGAAAGTTACTAGTAATATAGCTGAGAGGTGGTGGCACACACCTTTAATTCCCAGAACTGGGGAGGCAGGCAGATAACTTGTGAGTTCAAGGCCAACCTGGTCCACAGAGTGAGTTCCAGGACAGCCAAAGCTACACAAAGAAACCCTGTCTTGATAAACAAAACAAAACAACAACAGAAAAAAAAAAAACAAAAGAAAGAAAAGAAAAGAAGTTCCAAGTAATATAAAGAATCTAAAAGGTATTAATGTGCTTAGAACTTTTAATAAATTTTCTTGACTAATAATTTTCAAAATGAAGTTTTAAAGGATATCATCTAAAAGAGGATAGTCTTAAGTTTTGGAGACTAATCTGTTTTGTTTTAATCTAATTTAGTCAAGGCATAAAGTATATACTTGTTGACGGCTTAATGCCCTGCAAAGATTCTAAGAACTGTGTCGGAGGGATACACCTTCTATGGCTTCAGTAAGAGCAGGTTTTGTTTTTAAAATCTCACTATGAAGTGTCATTTGTTGTAGTGAGAACATGGCTCCTGTTGCTCCTCTGTGGAGTGGACAGTCCCCGACTGGACATAGATTTGTCATGAATGGCTTCCCCAGCATTGTCCTTTTCAACCCAACCAGTGTTCCACCAGACAGTGGAATGGTTATTTTAAAACGTCAGTGCTTTCAAGTTTTGGCTACATTTTATGGCACAGGCTCCAGAAGTTGTGACTCAGCTCCCTAGACCCCATGGAGAGCAGACAGGAGTCCTGCTCTACAAATGGCCTTCAGCTCTCTGTGACAGGAACTCTCATAGGACACAGTAAACAGTAATGACTAAAATCGTTGTCAAGGTGATAAGTGTGAATCTCACCCCTCAACGGAAGATGGGGACCATGACTGTGGTGGTTTGAATGAAAATGGCCCCCATCAGCCCATAGGGAGTGGCACTATTAGGAGGTGTGGCCTTGTTGTAGTGGGTGTGGCTTTGTTGGAGGAAGTGCATCACGAGGAGTTTGGCTTTGAGGTCTTAGAAGCTCAAGCCAAGCCTAGTGTGGCTCACTGTCACATCCTGCTGCCTGTTGATCCAGATGTAGAACTCAACAGGCTTGTGTGCGTGCGTGCGTGCGTGCGTGCGTGCGTGCGTGCGTGTGTGTGTGTGTGTGTGTGTGTGTGTGTGTGTGTATGCATGCATATAACAATACAGAAGAAGTCATGAATTTGAGAGAGAGTAAGGGGCATGGGAGGAACAGGAGGGGTAAAAGGAGGAATGGAAGTGATGTAAATATAGCACTCATGGATGAAATTCTAGAAAAAAATAAAAAGACAAAGGTATAAAAAACAGATCCAACTTCAGTTGTCAAATTCAACAGACAAGAAATCATTAGCCAAGTACTATGTAGGCTTGTGTCCCCGTCTCTGAGGTCCTACACCCCTCCATGTGGACTAGACAGGAATTTTCAAGAGAATTAGAGAGCAGAATTCTCTAGAGAGATGCAGATGTCCAGAAATAGGCCTGGACACTGGATAGGGAATGATGGAAGGAAGATCTTTGCATGTTGGAGAGATCCCACAGGAGTCACTGCTGCCGCCGAAGGTACAGTGTGGTGGTTTGAAAGAAAATGGCCCCCAAAGGGTGTGGCACTATTAGGAAGTGTGGCCTTGTTGGAGTAGGTATGGTCGTGTTAGAGGAAGTGTGTCACTGTGAAGGCAGGCTTTGAGGTCTCATATATGTTCAAGCCATGCCCAGTAAAACAGACCACTTTCTGTTGCCTGCAAGCTGTAGAACTCTCAGCTACCTCTTGAGTACCACATCTGACTGCATGCTACCATGTCCCACAATGATGTTAATGGACTATACCTCTGAACATGTAAGTCCCCCAATTAAATGTTTTTCTGTTGTAAGAGTTGCTGTGGTTGTGACATCTCCTCACAGCAATAGAAACCCTAAATAAGACATACAGCTAAGCCTAGTACATGGGAAAGATCCAGAAGTTAAGAGTCCTGAAGCAAGAAGTGTAGGATTCTGGGAACAAAAGCAGTGGTGAGGACCCAAGATGGACTAGCTGATCAAGGGCATCTCTTCTATGCCTGGACTGTTTGAACACAGTCCATGGCTTAAGGGCATGGCCCAAACGACAAGTAAATGGTCCATCCGTGTTTGTGGTTAGGATTTAGACAAGACTTAACACTCAAGTTTAGAAAAATGCAATGTGATGACTACAACTAGTGTGCTGGGGTGGCAAAGTGACTCTGTCAGGAAAGTGTTTCCCACACAAGCATGAGAATCAGGGTTTAGGTTTCTAGTACCCATGTAAAAAGCCAGGTGAGGTGGCAGGAGTCTGGAATCCCAGCGCTAGGGAGCCAGAGATAGGCTTTTCCCTGGAGCTTACTGGCGGGGCAGTCTAGTCTGGTGGGCTCTAGCTTTTGAGAGACCCTGTCTCAAAAAATAAGGAAGACCTATGGCCCCTGTGTGTGCAGGGTGGTTTTATCCACTTGACACAAACTGGAGTCATCTAGGAAGAGGGAGCCACAGTTGAGACATTGACTCTGTCAGATGGGCCTATGGGCATGTCAGTGAAGTGTTTTCTTGATTGTTTGATGTGGGTCTAGTCTACTGTGGGCTCTGCTGCCCCTGGGCAGGTGGGCCTGGGTTGTATAAGAAATGAGACTAGGCAAGCCATGGAAACAGTGTTCCTCCATGGACTATGCTTCCATGTCTGCCTCCAGGTTCCTTCCTGAGCTTCTGCCACGGTTTCCCTGGAAGACGGGCTGTAACCTGTAAGCCAAATTAACCCTTTCCCTCCTCAGATTGCTTTTGGTCATGGTATTTATAACAGCAACAGAAACTAAAGCAGATCAACACCCATACACCCATGCACTAGCTTGTACAACTGCACACATCCACACAAATGCATGCACCCATACACACATAACACAAAGAAAAACACAATATGATAGTACCAAACATCTCATACTTACATATGCCTTTTCAATAACCAAAAAGAAGTCATGTCCATTTGCTATCTCCAAAAAAAAATTTTTAGACAACTAAAACACAAGATGGGTATTCAGATTCCTTTTCCTAGTTATGGATAAGTAATGTGATTGATCTCATGCATTTAACACTAAGATGTTCATAATAATATGAAAACAGGAGATAATCTGTACTCAATAGAAAGTCTGGAGACTTTGAGGTCTCCAGTGAGGTGGGTTCTACCACCTAAGGAAGGTACGGAAGTTCAGGTCTCCACTCAGATACTCCTCCCACTGTGCTCAGGGTCTAGGACCCTGGATGAATTAGCCACAAATGCATCTCAGATTCCTCCACTGCTCTTAGAGGTGACCATGGATGAGGGAGTGCCCACAGCCAGACTCTGGGAGACACTAATCCTCAGTGCAGGCTCTGCTATGGGGCTCCCAATGGGGGCTAGCACTGTCGTTTTGTAACTTGAAGTAGTCCAAGAAACACGAAAAAGGAGCTCCCTGGGAATGGAGTGTGACGAGAGGGGCAAATCTAGAACAAGCACTGGCAGCTGGCCACTGATTTGTCACCAGTCCTGCAAGCTTGAACTATTGTGCCTCTGCAAACTTCTTTTTTGTTTATTTGTTTGTTTGTTTGTTTGTTTAGTCTTTCGAGACAGGGTTTCTCTGTGTAGTTTTGGTGCCTGTCCTGGATCTCCCTCTGTAGACCAGACTGGCTTGAACTCACAGAGATCCACCTGGCTCTGCCTCCTGAGTGATGGGATTAAAGGTGTGTTTCACCACTGCCTGGCCAATCTGCAAACTTTTTTTATTCTCTGAGACGGGGCTGTTGTCTCGGAGTCATTCTCCAGAATGCCTTGTAGAACAGCACACCGTGAATAGTCGTGTGCTGGCTCAGACACCTAAGTAGTTCAAAGAAGGGATCAGTCTGAATCTGGAAACCTCAGTAAATAGTGGGAGGCTGGGGATACGGCTCAGTTAGTAAAGTGTCTGCTTCACAAGTGTAGAGACCTGGATTGGGAGGCCAGCATCGGTTACCCTAGGGGTGGTAGTGGTGGAGACAGGTAGATGCCAGGGCCTCATTGAGTTTTGTGAGAGACCATGTATAAAAAATTAAGGTGGAGTTATGTAGTCACCTGCACTAGACCTGTACAAGATCAAGCAGCATGGATGGGAGAGGGGCTCATGAGGCTCCACCCCTAGCTGAGGCGCTATTGGCAATTGATGGTTGCTGCCAAAGACAGTCACTTTTGTTCGGTGGTATGGCAGCTAGCAAACTGCTAATGTTCCGGTGGATGACCCCCACCCACGCACATGCCATAGTTGCTGTTAACACTCAAAGGGAGGGGATCTGAAGGCACGAGCCAGAGGCCACTATTGGATCTGCTCACCCTAAAGTGTCTAGCTACTGACAGTGCCATGGAGGGCATTTACAAGAATAAAAAGCATGGCACCCATGGTGTGAGTGCTGTTTTCCAGTGAAAGACAAACACACCATATTGAAGAATCCAGAAAGCAGCCTATGACTTTTCATTGTTTTTTTCTTTCCTAGAGTCTGAAGCTGATAAAGACATAACGAGATAAATGGGGCAAAAGAACAGAAGCTGCCTGTGGTTGGATTTGGGGAAGGTCATAATATCCCAGGACTTCGAGAACACCAGAGAGGGAATTGGTACAAGTGCAGTCACTAAGTAAGAATTGTTCTTCCCTTCAAGTGGTTTTAGAGAGACTGAACTCCTGGTGCCAAAGTAATAATAATCACAACAACGATGAACGACCTACTAAACATCCTGCAGTGAAAACGTCAACTCTCCCTGTGTCTTCTATTCTTAGAGGAGGGGAAAATGCACTGGCACTAAGAAGTCCAATTTTTTCTTCAAATATACTAAATTCCAGAGCATTATCTACAAAGATTGGGGGAATTTGTGCCCTACCTTCCTTTCTTGCTGCTGTGATAAACACCCGGTAAAAGCAGCTCAGTGCAGAAGGCTGGCTCTGGCTCACAGTTGAAGAGTACAGTCTGTCCTTGTCATCGCAGTGAGGAAGACAATGCAGCAGGAACTCGAAGGGTCAGCTGGCACCGAACCCCCAGTCAAGAGGCAGAGAGGGCCGAGTGCTGCTCTTACTCAGCTCCCTCCCTTGTAGGCATGCTGAGAGATTCAGCTCCCAGGGAGTTCTGAATTCTGTCAAGTTGACAATTAACAATAACCTTTACAGGACCCATGCCATCTTCCTTCCTCCCTCCCTCCCTTCCTCCTTCCCTTCCTTCCTTCCTTCCTCCTTTCCTTCCTTCCATTCTTTTTTTCAGTACATTTTAGGTTTTTGAGATAGAATCTCACACTGCGGATTAGGTTGACCCAAACACCACAGTTTAGCCCAGACTGGTAATCCTCCTGCCTCAGTTTTCCAAGAACTGGGATTACAAGCTTGAGCCATTACATCTACCTTACCATTTTTTCATGTGTGTGAGATCTACAAACAGTACCACAATGCTCTCATTCTAAAGGAACATTACTCCAAGTCCGACTTGAGTACTGTGAAAGATGAATCAGAATGACCACATGATGAAGTAGGAATAAAGTGTAGAAAATGAAAAACATTCCATAGTGAGTGTTAGAGCAAGATGTCCCAGATAACATAGCTGATTAAAGACCTCAAACCACGTTGCAGGTAGAGAGGTGGTACAAAATAATTTGATAATAAAAATTTTAAAAAAATGATGATGCGAAACTCAAGTGTGGAAAATATCACTTTGGGTGGGTTGTTGGAAAGTCTTACCATACACTGTTACCAAGAACCAGTATGAAATGCTTAAAACCTTCACAAACAAGGTATTTCTAGGAAAGGCCAGAAATTCCAGAGAGTTCCATCTTTTCTCAGAAATAATTTATAAATTCAGGGTAATTACAATAAAATTCCCAACAGAGTATTTTTCTATGGTAGAATAAGCCCACATTCGTTGGGAAAATGTCAGCATCTTTGGATAAAGAACAGAAACGATGGGGATTTGTCCAAGCAGAAGCCAGCGTATAGCAAAAATCATCCTCTCGCCAGCTCCAAGATCGGCAGATAGAGAAAGCAGAACACAGCATTCTGCAACAGAGCCAAGGAGATGGCCGTGACATTCAAACCAGTGGAAGGAGGACGGCATGAGGGAGGCAGCCATGTGATCGGGAAAAGTTTCAATTAGTTCACCATGCCTCAGATAGTATCAGTGGGATTCCAGTTTATCATAAGCCCAAAAGAACAAAGAAGATACACAATTATCTGTGCACACTGAGATTGTATGTGTCGGGGGTGGGGGCTATCTGAGGCTATCACAGAAAGCAAAGTCTACGATGGAAGAGATCAGCACAGTGGGCCATATAAAGACATCACACTGTGGTGGTGAAGAGAAAAGTGCAGAGAATCCCTTGAGAAAAGCATGGGTGCTAAAGTGCAAGGGTAGAACTGCCCCAGATGGGTAAGAAACAAAAGCCACCATGGAGACGGGAGTCCAGGGTGTTTGCCCAGATAGACGCATATTATCTAAGGCCCATAATCGGGGGAGAAGAGACGGCTCAATTTGAAAGTGTGCTTGCTTCACAAGCATGGGGACCTAAGTTGGGATCCCAGTTCCCAAGTAACAAGCTGAGCATTGACACATGTGTGCCTTGTGACCCCAACTCTGTGGGGGCAGAATCCATGGGGCAGGAGGGTCTGTGGGACTCGCTGACTGCCAGCCTCATTCTCAGTTCAGTGAGATTTCCTGTCTCAAAGACTAAGATAGAGTGGTAGAGATTGACACTTGACATCTTCCTCCGGTCTCTGTGTGTCTGTGCATATATGTGTGTGAGTACGATGTGTGTAAATGTGCGCATGTACACACAGAGACCGTAATGTTCAAAGATGCAAAATTAAACACAGTAAAGCACCCACCACCACTGTCTATTAGAATAGGGAATATTTAAGATGGATGGATGGATGGATGGATGGATGAATGGATGGATGGATGGATGGATGGATGTTACAAGGACAGATGGATAGACATGATTCGATTGAGAGATAGACAGACAGATAGATGGATTTATATAGACAGATTAGATAGAAGATAGATAGATAGATAGATAGATAGATAGATAGATAGATAGATAGA
>CABHPP010148080.1:0-55390 GCA_902168425.1 Peromyscus attwateri | reverse complement strand
CCAGGTTGATCTCAGTCCTCGGGGGAGGCTTTGCCCTGAAGGAGGTGGGAATGGGAGGTGGGCTGGGGGAAAGGGGAGGGGAGCAGGAGGGGATAGAACAAGGGAATCCGTGGCTGGTATGTAGAACTGAATGGTATTGTAAAATAAAATAAAATAAAATAAAGAAAGTTGAGAACAATACTTTTGTTTATACATGTTTCAATAAATTTGGCAAGAATGTTAGCTTAAATAAAAGCATATTAATTTTTTTGCAATCATAAGATCACTTTCCACTTTCACATTACCTGTTTGTGACACTTCTCTATCCCTTTCCTTTGAACATTCCTAGCTTACATGTTAAGACACAGTCTTCAAATAATTTATTTTCAGTCAAACTCAGATTTGAAATGTGAATCTACCCTGTCTCTGTCATTATTCTTGCAATGAAGACATTCTCTGATGTAGCTTGTATACTGGTGAGAAAAGATAGACCAAAAATGCATAACTAGTAAAGCTAAATTTGTAACTGAAGTTAAAATTTAATCTTAAGATAAATAGCATCTTTAATCTGCTTATGATTAAAGAGAGAAACCAACAGTATTTAGTTGGAATGGGTATGGCCTGGCAGTCCTTTGTTCATAGACTACATTAGTCTTTGTGTACGATGAGCTAGACATCAGAATTTTAGTGCATATGTTCATCACAAGTGTAATTAGCAATTGATTGTGAAAATTGTGAAGAAACAATTTGAGATCCTAAACAGAATGCTCAATGCAAAAGCATTGTTAGGGATCAATCAAACATGGGAAGAAGCAGAAAACAGCAACTTGAGTACTGAAGGGACCTGCACACAGAGGGGTGTTGCCTCTCCAAGTTTAGGAACAAACCACACTCAAACACCTATTTTCACAGAGAGACCCTTTATTAAATGGATAATAAAGGTAAAGTGGGTGTTTTCTGACTCAGGCAGAAAACAGCAGCAAATGACCTTGCATGTTTGATTTTTTTTTTTTTTTTAAAGAGGAAAATGAGGGAGGTCTGTGTTAGAATGGGCTAGGATGTGCTGGTATATTTTGATTTGGCATGTTAATTAGGATAGACAAAATAAGGCTTTTAATTGCTGGACTTCACTACTTTGGTTGTTGGACCTTGGTGATTAACCTTAGGAATGAGTCTGGCATAAGAAAGTGTCCAAATAAGGGAATAGACCTTGGTGGCTAGCTTTAGGGATGTAATCCATGGTTCACAAGGAAAAGAGGAGAGGGAAGGACAAGGCCTGCTAGCACCATGTTTACCATGCTGGGACCTGGTATAGCCCTTCAAGTAGAGTTCCAGTCTGTGAACTTTGAGAGCGTAATGACAGAGATGAAGGGGGAAAGGACAAAAATTGGCAAAACAGTGAAGAATTCTTAGAACTACATTGGTAAAAATCAAGTCACTTCATCTGTCTGAATCTCAACTCATGACAAACAGGAAGTGATATATAGTAGATGGGATTATAAGAAGAAAATAACGCATACAACATGACTTTTGAAAGTATGAGTCTACAAGGTTCATTCCAGGCACAATGTCTTCCCGGAAAAAAAAATGACAAGAGTACTTTCAAATATTCACAAGCGATGGACTGTGTAGTGATGGTAAAAGCCCATCATCCCAGCACTCAGGGGGCTGAAGCAGGAAGGCCATGAGCTCAACGTCAGACTGATCTATATAGCAATATAAGGGTTAGTTCTCCCATAAAAGTATGACTCTGCTGCCCTAAACCATAAATAAAAAATACTACAAATGATGGAATTTAGACTGAGTATCTATCTCAAGTTAAAGTCATTACTATTCTGGAACTGATCAAGGATTCTAGAGATGGCATAGAAATAGTTTTCTTTGAGGGTGTAGCTTCCAGTAAGTCAACCATGCTCCAGTGTGATATAGGGCCAGAAAGTAACCACAGAGCTAAAAAAGATCATTAAGTTAATTAAGTATAAGGCTCAAGTATACCCAAGGTAGCATATCCATAATTGTATCTAAATATAAAACAGAATTTGAAAATTCAAAATGAATGCATTACAAAAGAGAAAATAATCACAGCTTAGAACTGAGCAATCCATCAAAAATTAGTAACAGTAAAAAAGGACAAAAGAAACAAAAATGAAAAGCAGAAAGGGAAGGTTTAGTTCTACCTTCTCTCAGATATTATAAATTCAAGTAATAGTAAATGCTGAGATGTGATTTATGGAAATTCATACTTGTAGCTGGTTATATAATGATTATTTGTACAGGTATTGAACACCACTTTTATTGGCATAAAATTTACATAAAGTCTGATGAATCATGAAACTTCCTGTCTATGCCTATATAACTATCATCTGGATTAAAATATAAAATATATCTAATTGCCTTCTGCCCCCTTCTATAAATCCCTTCCAATCCTCAAGAAAGCTGTGGCTCTTGTTTGCAATACCACATATTAATCTTCCCTGTCCTCCAAGTTCATGGAAATGGAATAACACAGCACATATTTTCCACATGTGGATTATTTCCCCCAATAGCTGTTTGAAATTCAGCCATTCATATCTCACTTGACAAATTTGTCTTTGTGCTCTGTGTCATTATACCACAATGGTTATCAGTTTTCTGGTGGGTGGACAATTTTCTGTTTTTCCATGTAAAACTAAAGTTTTTGGTTATTTTATGAGCTTTATTTGAACTTTATTTGAACCTCTTCTGGGTCAGCATCTGGAGCTGAATTTTCTTGCCATTGAACAGGTGTACATTTAACTTATCAAGAAACTGTTAAACTATTTTTGCAGAATTATTTTACCACTTCACATTCCCTACAACAGTAACTGCACTCAATCACTCCTGATCATTAGCACTAGGCATCGCCAGCATTCTACAATTTCATTCTATCATTTATGTATCTGTGTATTTTATTATCTATCTACCTACATTTATGTCTTTCAACCTTATACATTTTACACCTCCTTTGTGAATTTCTTTTCTGAATTTGGTAACAAGGAAACTGTAACTGTAACTATCTAGTCTTCAACCCCATCGAAGACCCAAGAAGGATATAATATTACCTGAGTAAAAAGGAAGTGCAGAACAAGCAACTCCCAAAACTATAGAAATGTCAGAAACAGTTAGCTGCCTAGACAATAACCCAAGGTTCCTCTGCAACATTGGGATATCCATCCATAGCCTACAAGTTTAGAATATTTGACAGACTTTTCTGTGATGTAGGAATTATGAAGGACTGAACTACCCGGTCTTGGCAAATTTGACAGTGACAGCTTTTGTGTCCTGCTTGTTCATTTTGCACAACATACTGTCAGTAGTCAAGGGAAGGAAAGTTGCTTTGCCCAGTGGCTAACTTTGCCACAAAGAAAGCAAACTACATATGGAGGTTCTTCAGTGTCCTTCATCTTCTCTGAAGTAGATCAGTGCTGCCAGGAGCAGATGTGTCTCATTTTCATGAAAAGCCTTGGCTTATTAAGACATCTTAAATACCATATTTTGTAGGTCTCTGAAATGTTTGAAGACTGCCTATCTCTTTAAAAATATCTCTGTTTAACCTTGAAAAAAATCCTACTAACCTGTATTTCTTAAGTATATCTTACATTTTTAAATGAGCTGCATAGGTACAATACCTTAAACAAGAGTAGAAACATATATAACAGTATAACAAAAATAATCTTAAATTTGTGTTATTATACAAAAATCCATACCAATGTAAAATATTTGAGATTAATAGTTGCTTTTTAGTTTAAAGTAGATTCAATAATCTACCTTTTTAAATTATTATTCCTATATCCCTATAGTGGTATTCTATTTGTACTGAATTGTGATTTTATTTGTATGTTAATAAATAAAGTTGCTTAGGGGTCAGAGCTATTAGCAAGCCATAGCGAAAGCCAGGGCGGTGGTGGTGCACGCCTTTAATCCCAGCACTTGGTAAGCAGAGCTAGGTAGATCTCTGTGTGTTCAAGGATACAGCTAGCATTGGTGACACACGCCCTTGATCTCAATACCAACCATAGAAAACGTGGGAGGTCTGGACAGAGAGGCAGTGACGAGACAGCCACGTAGTTGTGTTTATAACCAATGAGAAGGAAGAACCAGAACTCTTTATAAATCAGACGCACAGGAAGTAGCTCCCCTTTTTCGGAGAGCTCTCTTGGCGGAAGAAGCTAGCTAGCGGAAAGCGGGTAAGCTTCTGGCTCTGACCTCTTGGGCTTTCACCTTTACATTGGCTCTGTGTTTCTTATTTAATAAGGCGGTAGGTTACATCTACATATCCCCCTTTCTCTCTTCAGAAAGAAATCCTTAAGTCCAACCTCCTTTGTTTAGTCTTTATGTGACCATGACCAGTAACAACTTGCAGATATCCCCCCTAAACAATGACAAACATTCACTGAACTACCAGAAACCACCCAGTCCACCTCTTGTGACTATGGGTGTCATATTCTCTAGACTGCTTCCTGTTGTCTGGGGGCAACAGTATCTTTAGGGGACCCTGAAAAAGTTGGGATAATGATAAAGTCATGGGAGAGCTAGCTGTATTATGTTTGAGCAAATAAAAGGCATTTGTCAACTTTATAAGTATGTTTGGACTGCATAACCAAACTGTAATATAAATCTATCCATATTATATGAAAAGATGGCATGTAGTAATAAGTCATGAGGACTCTATAGCCAACAAGATTTATCATGTTTCACCCAGTCTCAGAGCTAGTCTCATATCAAGGGATCAGCATATATGTCACCTGTCCTGTAGTCTTCCTTGTTTTTTTTTTCTTCACGTCTATAGCCAAGATCCTCTGGTCTCTCCCAGTCAAATCTGATCTCAATCAATGTTGACAGAATCCATAGCTTTTTATTTCCTGTAGAAATAAAAACACAACCTCTCCCCCAGCACAACATTGTCCAACTTCCAATCTGAAGCCAAGACTCCCCTAAAGTATATAGGTTGGTTTAATTCAGCAGTCTCTTCCACAATCTAATGTCTGTCACCAGCTGTCCTTCTCTGTTCACTAGCATTTGAAAAATTTAAAATCAACAAAGCATCACATAAGGTCCTAACTTCCAGTGTTATCATAGTTCCCGTCCCTACATGGCTTATTTTTTTTTATATTCTTCTACTCTCTTTTCAAAGACTTTATTATTTTTAAACTATTTTTTCTATGACTGTCTATACCCATTTTCTTTTCTTTCTTAAGCACCTAAGTACCTTTTTAAGAATATTATACCATTTTAGATGTTTTTGGTGTCTGGACCTGGCTTTACTAAGTGCCCGTAGACATGACTCCAAACTGGATGCCATATGTACTGAGTCTTGCTCTGTCTTGCCAGCTGCTCCCAAATAATGACACAGAGACTTATTATTAATCATGAAAGCTCAGCCTTAGCTTAGGCTTGTCCCACTAGCTCTTATAACTTAAATTAGCCTGTTTTTATTAATCTATGCTCTGCCACATGGCTTAGTTATTTCTACTCTGTACTATATGTCTGACTTCTTCAATGTCTCCCTGGAGTCTCCCCCACCTCTCTTCTTCCCAGAATTCTCTCTCTCTCCAGAAATCCTGCCTATTCTCTCCTGCCTAGCTATTTGCCATTCAGCACTTTATTAAACCAATCACAGTGACACATCTCTACACAGTGTAAACAAATATTCCACAAAATTGTAAAGCATACTACTCCATTAAAAGTAAAAAAGGAGACACTGAATCTCTTTGTAATTTCTAAATTCATTGCATTGTAGTATGGTGTTTCCCAATCTCTTATCATTGTAACTTCCCAAGGAGAATTTGTGACATTTTGTTTCTTCCATAAAATATCAATATCATGAATACATCATGTATGCATATGTTGTATCACATATGCATGCCTGCTTAGTAGATAAAAATAAGAAGACTTTTTCTCCCACCAAAAACTAATCTTCCCATTTTTTATAGAATGCATGGATTGCAGCAAGAAAAGATATCTGAAACTAATTAATGAGATTTGCATTGTTTCCTAATTAATAACATTCTCTTATAGCTTCATATATTCCTTATGTGCCTGAAATTTTCTACCTAACTTATTTCTGATTTATTACAGTAGCTTTGCCTTTTCTATGATATTATATAAATAGAATCATTCACTTTTCAATCATTAGTATTAGGCTATATAGTGTTTTAAAAATACTGACAATTTAATTCATCAATAGTACCAATATCAATAGTTTATTTCATCTTTATTCAGTAGAATTCCATTGTATAGATAATAGCAATCACCACATCTTTAGCCAAATATCTTAGAACCACTATGCTATATTAAATTAAAGTGTCCCTAATCATTAAAAATTCTGAATATCTTTTCTAAGTGTACCTGTCTCTCACATGATTTCATTGATGAAATAACTTCATTTTTCACTCCCAAACACTTATATTAATGTGGCAGGTAGTAGCATTCAGATACCTTTCATCTTGCTGAGTTTTCAGTAAGTGATTAATTAATTGCCAATTGTCCTAGTGTTTAGAGAGATGATATAAAGCTTCAAAATATAATTAGGTTTATTTCCTTTTCCAACTATATTGGATGTTGCTTTACAACTTTAAAAACTCTATTATTTAGAGCGTGGTTACGAATTGGGCTGGTTTAGTTAAATGACAGTGATAGATTCTTCTTTAAGATCCATGACCTCACTAAGTCCCATGTAGTTGGCCCAATTAATCTTTTAACTCCATCTAAATATTTATCCTTATATCCACAGATAAATGTAGTTTTCACCCCTCACCAAAGAAACTTCTCTTTACAACAGCCATCATGACATAAAATAGCAATGAATCAAAATTCAGAGAACAAGTTGTGTTGATACTTTGTGCATGATCTAACAAATAAAACTTGCCTGAAGATCAGAGAGCAAAGCCAGCCACTAGATAGCCATAGAGGCCAGGCAGTGGTACCACACACCTTTAATCCCAGAACTTGGGATCTCATGCCTTTGCTCCCAGTATTTATGAGGCACAAATGCCTTTAACCCTAGCATTACGTAGGTTAAGACAGGAAGTGATATGGCTGGGTGGAAAAATGAATATAAGGCAGGAGGAGAAAGGAGCTCAGTCCCTTTTGGCTAAGGAGTTGGTGAGGTGAGACGTGGCTGTGGCTTGTTCCTTTGTCTCTCTGATTTTTCAGCATTTACCCCAATATCTGGCCCTGAGTTTTTATGAAGACCAATTAGGATTCGTGCTACAAGTGATGGCATGCTGCCCAAATCCAACTGAGACATCTACAAAACAACTCCTATACCTTATACTCAGGGAACATTTTAGAAAAGGGGACAGAAAGATTTTAAGCGCCAGAACAGCAAGTGTGCTGTGAGGTTGTGTCTTCTAGAACGGCAGGGGAACTATAACCAGGAAGTCTCAACCACATGGTTTCCTAAATAACACCTGCACAAGGACAACACCAATAGATGTGCTAACATAGAAGATGGGAAATCTGAGGACACCTCACCCATAGGGAGAATAAAATACAGGAAACTTAGAAATGCTGAGGGCAGATATAGCCTTCTCTAGGGAAGTGCCCCCAGGTGGTTATCTAGTACCAAATGGCCTGAAATCATACACATTCAAACATTATGTGGACAAAACAGTTGTGTTTATACGTTTAGATGTGTATGTGTGTAAAATATAACATATATAATAACAGCAATTAAAGAAAAGGGGACAATGAATTCGAGAAAGTGAAAGGAGTGGGGGAGTGTGTGGGAGGGGTTGGAGGGAAGAAAGGGAAGGAAAATATTATAATTAATTTTCATTCCAAAACATTAAAAGTATATCTTTAAAACTTTTTATAATGGGAAGGGGACAATGCAAAAATTCCCTTGAATCTATGATGGTGACCCTAGCAAGGATTCCTAGTAATGAAGGATGTGTAGCCTAAACCAGCCATCTTCTGTAACCAGGCAAGACGTACAGTGGTGGGACTGGGACACCAACCCAACCACAAAAACCTTCAACATACAAGCTGTCCTGCCTGCAAGATCTGTTGGGGCAATGGTGGCACAAAACTTGGGGGAGTGGCCAGCCATTGACTGGTTTAATTTGAGACCCAAACCAGGACAGGGAGCCAATGCCCAATACTGCCTGGATAGCCAGGAGCAGGAGGTAGGATAACCCAGAGACCTAGGGTAGAAACAAACATGACTGGCTAAATAATAATAATAATAATAATAATAATAATAAATGAAATTATTCCTAATAATGTTCTGCTATACTCATAGATCAGTACCTAATCTAGTCATCTAGATTAGAGAGGCTGCCTCCAGTTGGTGATGAGAGCAGATGCAGACCCATGGCCAAACATTAGATGGAGAGAGAGCCTAGGTTGGTGGTCTCCTTTTGGTCCCTCACTTCAGAGTTCAGAGAACCCCATAGAAGAGGGGGAGAGGAATATGGGAGCCAAAAGGTTCAAGGATACCAGAAGAGTATGGCCCTGTGGGATCAACAAAATAGGGCTCATGGGGGTTCACAGAGATTTAAGCAGTAATCACAGATCTTGCATGGGTCTGTGCTAGGTCCTCTGCGTATATATTGTGGTTGTTAGCTTGGTTTTTTGGGAGTGGGGACTCCAGTTAGTAGAATTGGGGGTGTCTCTGACTTTTTGCCTGATCTTGGGCCCCTTTTGCTCTTAATAGGTTGCCTCATCCAGCCTTGATGTAAGGGTTTGTGCCTGATCTCATCGTATCTTGTTGTGCCGTGTTTGGCTGATGTCCCTGGGATGCCTTCTCTTTTCTGGGGAAAGCGTGTGTTTATAATCCTAGCTCTGAGCAAGAGAAGACAGAAGGTACCCTGAAGCTGTAAGTTCTAGGGTAAGTGAGTGGCCCTGTCTCAAAAAACTGAGATAAAAGACACCCAAGGCTAACCTCTGGCCTCCACACTCACACATACACAGACACATACCCATGTTCATATGCACACACCCCAAAAACACACACAATAAATGAAAACTTTATTATCAGTGTCATACCTATTGTGGGGGCCCACAGAGGTTTCCTAGTGAGATCTGAGCTTTCTTTACCCAGATGGCTTGACCATATTCATGGTTACCAGGTGTTTGAAAGGGTCTGCACTTGGCTGTGCTAGGGGGAGGTCTTTTTGCCCTGCCCCTTGGCATGTCTATAAAAAAGCCCTTTTGAAAAGACAAAAGAGGCTGATGGATATTGATCCAGGTCCTCCTGAAGCTATTCTGTGTTTCTGTCTGTCTCTTCTCCACATTATCTTTCTATCTAAATATTTCTTATTCCTCTCTCCTCAAGAGTACCCTAGGAAAAAGTGGGAGCTGGCCTCCCACAACCTATGGTGGATGTTTTGTAATAGTGAATTCTTGTGTGAATCAAATCGTTATTTTGAAGCAGACCTCTGTCTGTTTCTGGTGTGATTCCTTGTCAAGGAGGCCAATATCTCTAAATGTGAATGTAGAAATTTCAGTGTTCCTAAGAGTATTGTGGATTATACAACTTTCCCCAAAATTTTTACCACTTATTTACCTGTAGGTTTTGCAGTTAAATTTGGCCACTTGTAAACAAATACCACTCCTTTTGAAAATCCAGTCTGACAGAGACTGCCATTTTATTTGAGTATTTAGACCATTTTAATGTTATTGTTGTTTTAGATCTGAAATTTTCTCTTTCATTCTAATTTATGTTTTATGTTCCCTAATTTTTATTCCTGCCGTCTTTTTCACTAAGTCCTTGTGTGCTGATGGGCTATATATGTACATTATTTTAATTATCCTATTAGTTATACTCTTTGAATCTTTGATTCACTCTGGAAGGATTAAAACATGTTTCCAAAAGGGTACTTCAATATACTTACAGTCATTTTTAAATCATCACTGATAATCTATAAAAAAAAAAATTGCTTCAGAATAATGACCCACTCCCATAACTCATAATATTTTGTCACACACTACATCTGTTTAAAATAGAACCATAAATGACAAGGCCTAATTTTTGCTTATCGAATGACCCTTCTTTTGGTGATATTAAATACATATTATAGGTATATACATAGTATTTCTTTTGTGTGCATGTGTGGGATGCATTGTATATGCACACACATGTGTGAGAGTGTGTTTGTGTGCATGTGTTCCGAAGCCAAAGGACATCAAGTATCCGTGTCCCATTAAGCCTGGGACTTGCTGTTTCACCTACAATTGTTGCCACCAAATCCCAGTTCTTCTCATGTCTCTGTTCCCACAGTGCTGGTGCTACAGCCTTGGACACAGGTAGCCAGGCTCAGATTTTGTTCTGCGTGGGCACTGGATATTCAAATCAGGTCGTCTTGCTCTGTAACCCCTGCTCTTACTGCCTGAGCTATTCCCCCAGTCCTACACAGTATTTCTTAAATCCGCATCTTTATCTTTTTAATGGTCTTCATTTTGTTTTACTCATTTGAATTTTAATTGATTTTCCTTTAGATAAAAGAACTCCCCCTTAGCTTTCCATCAATTGTACTAAGCACTGGCTTGTAATTTCTAAAACTTTTTTGCTATGAAACTGTCTCTATTTTACATATTGAACTCTAGGCTGCTAATCCCTTTTTTTTTTAAATTCTTCAATACTTTAGAACTGTTGAAATGCATTCATATTTCTGGAAGTTTTAATTAGAAGTTAGTTCTATTGTGCTTTTCTTAGCATGTTACCTATTATTTTGTTTTCAAGCATTTTTGCACATTTGAATTTTACCAGAGTGCATGTGATGAGCTTAGGAATTGATGCCTTTTTTCTTTTCTGTTTCTTTCTTTTTTGGGGGGAAGGAATCTTCTTAGTACATTTGTGCAGAACATCTCAGATTTTCCTGTGAATATCTGGAAGTTTTCAGCCATTATTTCCTTACATATGGTGTCTCCTAGGCTTCCTGTTTGTTTACTTCCTTTCTGAGGTTAAAATGGCTACATACCTACAAATAATGGGGAATCTATTTTATATTCAGAATTTGTCTCTGTTCATTAGATTTGCTCATATCTCTTGCTATATTTTTATTAAAATTTATTTATTATTTATAATGTATGTATAAGCACTGTGTGTCAGGAGAGGCCAGAAGAGGGCACTGGATCCCCTGAAACTGAAATTAGGATGGTTGTAAGCTGCCATATGGGTGCTTGGAGTCCAAGTGGGTCTTCTGCTAGAAACGCAAGTGCTCTGATTTGCAGAGCCATCCTTCCAGCCATTCTCCTAATGCACTTTGAAGATATCCTATTCCTTCCTCTATTTTCTCCAACCTTATGTTGATCCTACATAGCACAATCATTTTGCTGTTGTATTTTATAAAGTTGCATACAAAATGTTTGATACTATTATTACTTTATTTTACTTTCATAAATATTCATAGTTTGGTCAAACTACAATTTCTCTATTTTGATCCCCAGCCTACATTTACTTATATCATATTTTCTTTTATCTTGCAAACATACTTATCATACACAAACCATCACCTTTTACATGGATCACTTCAGTTGTTTCTATTTATTGCACTTTGTATGACAAAGAGTCACGCTTACTCGCTTACATGCACACCATTCACATTTTTACCCAGCAGCTCTTGTCTCTTCTGTGTTCCGCAGAACAGGAGCCAGTTAACTAGCCTGGATTCAATCTGCCAAGTCACTCTCTTCCATCTGCAGCTGTTGATGCTTTTGTTCTGTTCCTATTCCTTCCAGGTGGTTCATTTCAGCCTGGCTCTCTGCGGTGCTCTCTGAGCCAAGGATTTGAACAGACACAGGGATTTCCCTATTTGTTTTTTTTTTCTTTGTTTGGGGGAATTCTTCAATAATTTCCAGCTCCTGTGCCAGCTCAGCATGGCTGGAGAGTACACTAGCATTAAATTTACAGTTCTGGCTCCACATTTTGCCCATTATAAGATGCAGCATACTCGCACTTTTGCTCCTGCTTCTGAAATCCCTGTACAGGCAGCATTCATATATATGCTATGTTGTTTAGTATTTTATTAATTTTGAGAATTTCATACATGCATGAAATTTATTTCGATCATATTAAGCTGCGACTCCTCCCCCTAACTCCTCCCAGATCCCCTACCTCCTCCTAATGCTTCCTAACTTCATGTCCCTCTCCCCTGTTTTTACAGCCCAATGATTCCAATTTGTGATGGCATATACTCATGAGTATGAGCCAATCCCCTGGAGCCTCGTTGACCCACCAGGACTGACTTTTGCAGGAGGGAGAGGAAATGTTCTTTAGGGATATGACCCCTGGTGTGTCAAATGGCTCTCCCTCTCCCCCAGCCATCAATTGCCAATACCTCCCCAGCCAGGAGTAGAGTATATGAGCCTCTCTCCATTACATGGTAGTATGTTGACTGGCTTGATCTTGTGCAGTTCTTGAAAAGGCCAATGACAGCTGCTGTGGGTTCTGAGAGCAATGGGCCTTTCATACCCAGAAGACAGTGTTTTGCTCTGTTTTTCCCCAACCTCTAGCTTTTACAATCTTTCTGCCCCAATTTTCTTCAATTGTCCTTGAGCCTTGTTTGGAAGGCTGGAAATCAAACCTGGGACATTTGTGAGAAGTAAAGATTCTAAGAAGAAACTACACTGAGAAATTATGATTTTACCAAAATATGCAGGTTCTATAGATGTCCCATTTGTGGCTCAACACTCCACAGACATCTATTCTTGGCACTTGAATCAGTTGTGAGTTCCTTAACTGCCATCCACTGCACCAAGAAACTTCAACTATTTCATTTTATGAATATTTTTTCATACTTAATATTTAATGTAACATTGATTATTCATTTTATTTATATTCATTAAAATAATACATTTTATTTGTAGTATTCTAATTTCAATGTGCATATTTGACTTAAAATTTTATATGACTTAACTTGATCATTCTTCTAAGAAGTATTCATCTCTTTCTTTCTATATATATATATATATATATATATATATTCATCTATATTCTTATTTTAATCTCAATTGTTTAAAACTCAATTGTTTAAACTCAGTTGTTGTAGTTGGAAGTTTCTCCAGTCCTGCCTGGGCCCTGTGGTTAGGATGAATTTCTCCTGCCCAGTTCTGCAGCTGCTCAGACCCAAATAAACATACAGAGGCTTAATATTAATTATGAACTGTATGACCATTAGCTCAGGCTTATTATTGACTGGCTCTTACACTTAACCCATAATTCTTCTCTATGTTTAGCCATGTAGCTTGGTACCTTTTTTCAGTTCTGCCTTTACATCTTGCTTCCTCTGTATCTGGCTGGCAACTCCTGAATCAGCCTTCCTCTTCCCAGAATTCTCTTTGTCTGCTTGCCCCACCTATATCTCCTGCCTGGCTACTGGCCAATCAGCATTTTATTTATCAACCAATTAGAGCAACATGTATTCACAGCATACAGAACATCCCACAGCAAATTGTTGTTATTATTAGTTGTTTATTTTTTATTTTTGTCCAGTGCTTTCTAAAATCATGTGTATTATTTATTAATTAACCTGTCTGTTTAACTTTCTTTCTTCAAGTCTTTTTTATGAAGTTCAGAAGACTGCTATTCATGCTGAGAAAAAAAAGGTACTATCAGTGTAGAGTTTTATACACAACCACTGAAAGGCTAGCTAAAGTACTGATATATTACTCAGAAAGAAGGAAGTTAGTTAATACCCCTTCATTCATTTTATTTACATTTTAACCATTTTATTGTGAAAACCAATCATTTAGTAACCTCTTGGTGCTTTTTCACATTTTACATACGTCCTGAGAATAGAATGACACTGTTATTTCTCCTTCGAAAAATCTAGACATATTGGTGTCTGTTGTCTGAATGCCTTCATCACTAGGTACCACTGAGTTAGTTTCTTGGTTTCATGGTCCCTCACCATGAAAGTGACATCATTTGCTTAAATCTCATATTTCTAAATTGCTAATTTCTCAACCCAGAGCCAGGCTATGTTTCAATCCTATTATTAGTTCCATTGATTAAAGATTAATAATTCCTTTTTATTAAATTGAACTCTTTTGAGGACTCAAATCTTTCACATCTAAATCCATGTATAATACTAGCCTAGAGAGACTCCATTCATTTTATAATATCATAGGCTTCCATTTTGTTTTGTGTTTTCTTTGTTTTATATTTTTTTTAATTTAATTTAATTTAATTTTACAATACCATTCAGTTCTACATATCAGCCACGGATTCCCCTGTTCTCCCCCATCCTGCCCCCTTCACCTTCCCCCCTCTCCACCCCCCATTCCCGCCTCCTCCAGGGCAAAGCCTCCCCTGAAGACTGAGATCAACCTGGTAGACTCAGTCCAGGCAGGGCCAGTCCCCTCCTCCCAGGCCAAGCCAAGCAACCCTGCATAAGCCCCAGGTTTCAAACAGCCAATTCATGCAATGAGCACAGGACTCCGTCCCACTATCTGGATGCCTCCCAAACAGATCAAGCCAATCAACTCTCTCATCCATTCAGAGGGCCTGATCCAGTTGGGGGCCCCTCAGCCATTGGTTCATAGTTCATGAGTTTCCATTCATTTGGCTATTTGTCCCTGTGCTTTATCCAACCCTGGTCTCAACAATTCTTGCTCATATAGACCCTCCTCTTTCTCGCTAACTGGATTCCCAGAGCTCCACCTGTGTTTTCATTCATATTAATGTCTTAACTTTTGCCAATATGTTATGTAGATATTCACAAGGATAACCCTAAACTTTATATAACTCATTTCTGAAAAACTCAAATACTTTTGGAACATACTTTTGTTTTTGGTTTTTCTGAGACAGGGTTTCTCTGTGTAGCCCTGGATGTCTTGGAATTCTGTAGACAGGCTGGCCTCAGACACACAGCTTTGCCTACCTCTGTCTCCTGACTGCTGAGATAAAGGCGTGTGCAGCTACCACCCAGCAGAATATATGTTTTTTTTTAAATTTTCACTCATTCTTTGCTTGCAAGAACTACCTTCCTAAATATTTAAACTTATTATCAACAAGTATTTATTGAGTCTCTTATTTATACACAATATTCACCTTAAATTCCCTTTGTGATATAAACTGTGCAATTGATGAATTCACTTGCTTATTAGTGTGTTAAATATAGCTAATCATATCATTGGAGACTTCACTAAAAAAATCATGTATAACTTATTGACCATGTGAAGGACAAGATTAAGTCAGGCTGATAAAAGCCTTCTCTCTGTGTGTCTCTCTCGTTCACTATCTTATCTTTGTTTTGAGAATTTTAATCTCTTATTTACAAGACCTAGATGTGGTACCTATGTAATCAAACTGACCTTTTCCATTTCTAATCTACAGCTTACAGGTGGTAGACTATTAAGAGCAAAGATAATGGGGTAATGATTGCTAAATTTTAGAGGATTCCTGCCACATGTAGGAAAATCGTGGAGACCAACTTTACTTTCCAAGATAAAAATAATCCCATTTCACCTAATTAATTAGTGAAACCATACCACTGTCACAAATTGTCCGAGGCTTTAGATGTCACTGAATTATCCTTTGAAAAGAAAATGATAAATGTACAAAGCATTAGTGTGTATACAGACAATTAATGATTTATCACTTCTGTGTATAGAGTTATTCCTTAGGAAAATACAAGCTTTATTTGATGGAATAGCATACCCACTTCCCAATAATTTATTTCTACTTAAGACCTGTAAGTATGACTTCATTTGCAAAAGAAATTTTTTAGATATAAACAAATCAATAGCTTATACTGGACTAAGGTATGACCTAAATGTATTATGACTGATATATTCCTAAGAAGGAAATCTGACTACAAAGCAGTTAACAAGGAAGGCAGAAGGACATGTGAAGGTGGAACAGAGACTGGAGAGATCTATATACAAGGCAAGGATTCAAAATACTGAAAAATTTAGTAGAAAGTAGACAAGGCAAGGAAGGTTTTCACCAGTCTTTGGAGAAGCAGACTCTGCCAACAACTCCATTTCATACTCCTAGGAGTGAGCAATAAGTGTCTCTGTGATAAGCCACAATATGGTAGTCTGCCATGGAACCCCTAGGGAATCAATGCACAGACATAAACATACTGACCAAACATAAAACACTATTGATAACTTTGATCTAAATTGATTTATATTTAAATGGAATCATTTATAATACAGATTACCATGCTATATAGCATCTATATTGCAAGAATCAAGATGCATTTCTGATGGTGGTCCATGAATAAACACAAAATTTTGATAGCCACATTATACCCATGTTTGTCTTGATGGATCACTATCCTCACTGTATGTCAAATTTCTGAATTCCAACCTTCTTAACCATCCCAGCTTCTGCAATGAGATCAGCAAGCTTCTCCAAGGAGTGAACCCCTTTCAGCTAGTATTCAGCTTGTCCTCTTTGTTGACAAACCACTCTGATTAACTGACAAGAATCAACAAAGTTGCAAGTGAGACTTTTAATAGACATGCTTCAGTATCTCGTATCTCACCTATCCCCTCCACATACCAGCATGACAATCCTTCTAGTAACTATGATAGCTGCAGCTTTACAGAATGTTTTCTCTTCTTAAAAATTCACCAAAATCACATGATATAAAAAGATGAAACTATGCTTATGGTATCAATTGAGAACAGTGACAATTTGTGGAATATTAGTTGAAGATGTGTTAATGATTGTTTATGCTGTGGAACATCTGTTTAATGATGCAAAGATGGGTTGCATTCCCTCATGTTGCATTTGTTTAGCTCTGTGAAGCTCTGTTACTTTGCCTGTCTAAAACCTGGTCTAATAAAGAGCTGAATGTCCAATAGCTAAACAGGAGAGGAACAGATAATAGGTGGGGCTGTCAGACAGAGAGAATAAATAGAAGGAGAACAAGAATAGGAAAATGAGAAAAGAAGGAAAGAGGACACCAGGGGCCAGCTACCCAGCTAAAGAACAAGCCACAGAGCTAGAAGTAAAGAAAAGATATACAGAAGTAGAATAAGGTAAAAGCCCAGAGGCAAAAGGTAGATGGGATAATTTAAATTAAAAAAAGGTGACTAGAAATAAGCCAAGTTAAGGCCAGGCATTTATAAGTAAGAATAAGTCTCCATGTGCTTATTTGGGAGCTTGGTGGTGGACTCCTAAATAATAAAGAGGAAAAAAAATCCAGTAAGGCACTATATGGGAAAAGGGGAAACTTGAGATATTTGGGAGATTAGTTTATGGTTTCTCATCAACAGAATATAGATTATGATAGAATATTTTAGGATTGGTAGACATAGCAATGTGAAGATTCTGAAACAGCAAAGTACCCAAAGAGTCTTGGTATCCTTTTTAAGAGTTGGTGAACTTCCAGAGTCCCTGAAATGAATGATAGTTACTTCAATTTTTGCCTTCCTGAGCAAGACTTTGCTAGAAACAGTAAGTTATGGGCTGGAGACAGTGACATAGTAAAGTCTTTTGAATGGAGACAGTAAACCGTGTAGATTTAGATGTTTTCACTTCCTGTCTATAATAATCTTACCTGGCTTCATGATGTGAACGTTTTGATGACAATAGGATGTATGCTCCCGTGGTAATCCTCATATCGACTCCTCTTTCTCTCCTGCTAATACGCACTCACATTCTTTCCTGTTGTCAGAAACATTACTGTTGTTCTTTTGACAGAGTATTCATTTGCTAAGGCTGACACAGAACAGAGGAAGGGGGACTCGGATAGCATAAAAACAGTTTTTCATGACTCTGGAAGGAAGAAATCTGAAATCAATGTGTGGGCATATTTTAGGCCTTTATGGGGCACCTTTTCTTGAGTTATAGATGACTGTCTTCTCACTGAATTTTCACATGGGTTTTCCTCTGTCCCTACCTGTGCCCTCACCCCTCCTCTTATTGAGACCCTGTGGTGATGTTGTGTCCCCCAATATGTTGTGCACCCTAATGAACTTATCTGGGGTCAGAGAACAGAACAGCCACGAGATAGACATAGAGGCCAGAAAATGATGGCACACACACCTTTAATCCTATCACTTGGTAGTCAGAGATTCATCCAGATCTCTGTGAGTTCAAGGCCACACTGGAAACAGCCAGACTTGGTGACACATGCCTTTAATCCCAGCCCTTGAGATCTCATGTCTTGCTTGGGAAAGACACATGCCTTTAATCTCAGGAAGTGATGGCAGAAAGCAGAAAGGTATATAAGGCATAAGGAACAGGAACTAGAGGCTTTTAATCTTTTAGGTTTTTAGCAGCAGTCCAGCTGAGATCCGTTCAGATGAGGACTCAGAGGCTTCCAGTTTGAGGGAACAGGATCGGCTGAGAAGCTGGCGAGGTGGGGTTAGCTGTGGCTTGTTCTGCTTCTCTGATCTTCCAGCATTCACCCCAATACCTGGCACCATGGTTTGTTTTTATTAATAAGACCTTTTAAAATTCATGTTACAAGATCCCATGTATCAAGTACCAATAATTATTTCATTTTAACTTAATTACCTCATGTAAAGGCCCTGTCTCCAAATGCAGATGTCATCCTCTAGTTAAAACGCCAAACTCCAAATGAAGACCACGAGAATAGGAAGAAGCAAAGTGCTAGAGAGGCCCACAGAAATCCACAAAGATGCCCCCACAATAGACTGCTGGCAACAGTCGAGAAATAGCCCGAACTGACCTACCCTGGTGATAGGATGGCCAAACACCCTAATTGTCGTGCTAGAAACCCCATCCAGTGACTGAGATAACTGGATGCAGATATCCACGGTCAGGCCCTGGGTGGAGCTCTGGGAGTCCAATCGGTGAGAAGGAGGAGGGTTTATGTGAGCAAGAGTTGTTGGGACCAGGGATGGATGGAATACAGGGACAAGTGGCCAAACGAATGGAAACACATGAACTGTGAACCAATGGCTGAGGGACCCCCAACTGGATCAGGCCCTCTGAATGGGTGAGACAGTTGATTAGCTTGATCTGTCTGGGAGACATCCAGGCATTTGGACCAGGTCCTGTGCTCAGTGCATGAATTGGCTGTATTTGAAACCCGGGGCTTAGTAGAGACGCTTGGCTCAGCCTGGGAGGAGGGGACTAGACCTGCCTGGACTGAGTCCACCAGGTTGATCTCAATCCTCGGGGGAGTCTTTGCCCTGGAGGAAAGGAAATGGGGGGTGGGGGGCGGGGCAGGAGGGGGGAGAATGGGGAATCTATGGCTGATATGTAAAGTTGAATTATATTGTAAAATAAAATAAAATAAATTAAAAAAAACAAAAAAAGAGAAAAGAACAAAAAAAAAAAACCAAAAAAAACCGCCAACCTCTCCTTCATAAGAATAGTTCAACTCATTATAGGAAACAGTAACTCCCATACATTCATTCCCTTCACGTCCTTGCTCAAAAGAACAACAGGCCAGTCTGAAGAACACTTATCACTCTGTTTTATCATCAGATGTGGATTGATTTATTCTCCTAAATATCCTGTACTTCTTCGTTGTTTCAGCTTCTTCTAGTGTCTTTTTTAGCTGTCTTGAAGCATTTTTGCTTGGTTGGTTGGTTTTTTGGTACTGTAGACTCTATTTTGAACAAAACTCCCAACTAGTTTCACATACTATCTTTGCCACCAATGCTTGCTAATGTCAGTTACAAAGATTTTCACTTCCCTTCATCCACCCACTTATACTTGTCATACTGAATTAAATTAGGTCAGATTTTTGAAAGGTTTCATTCTCTCATCGCCTTCTCTCTCTAGTATTCACATTCCAATAATTCATGAGACTGAGAGAGGAAACCTTCATTTTATCAGTACAACTACTTTATCATTACCTACCAACTAGCTTGACTCTATTGATGAATTTGTTTTGAACAGCTTTCAGATATACACAAAACATAAGACTATTTACCAAATACTTGAAAAGATAAAGATTATTCCATTAACAACAGAGCACACATGGAACATGATGTAAGCTCACTGCTAACTCTGGTGCCTATGGAAGTGGGTATTCCAGTGAGGCAAGTACCAAAATTAGCCAAGTTAATACAAATATCCTGTGTGATTCCTCACATTTAAAGAATAGTTATGCTGTAAAATAAAGCCTTTATTATCTCTACTAAGTGTAATCTGTCCTTTCTTTGGTGGCTTACTATCAGTCTACTAGAAGTTTGTGAGGAGGATGGATCTCAATTTTTTTGTGTGTATGAACTACTTTATGATACATCATGGTACGACTGCAAAGAGAAAACCAAGAAACAATAACAACAAAGACATAGAAAAAAATAGTTCCAAACCGACTTTCAGAGAGTTTCTCTCATACATCCTTGCATAGCCTCTGTGGAAACCAATGCTCCTCAAAGTAAAAGCAGTAACAGAACATTTAATAACTTGGTTTCATTGAAGATCTAGGGACTTACTTGAATCTCCTGAAACAGAATTCCTACAGGAGTATCAGATCTGAATTTTTGTAATATTCTGTTTTATAATTTGAGAAAAGCTGATGTTGTCTTCTGTTTGTGAATTTTATGCATTTTAACCATTATGCATGATATCAAACTTAATTCTTATTTAGATATAGTTTAATGTAAAAGTTGGAATAAAATACTGCTTTTCTGAAGAGTTGCAGGAAGAATCCTAGCAGAGCTCAATATCCTTGGCATTTGAAAGGGCACTCACTTTACTGTGGTCTATAGCCTTCAGGTTTTTACTGCTTACAATGGTTTTGATAAGTTCTTATCATGTGTAAGTGTACTTGTTAAATGAATGTGACGTTCAGGGAGCATGTTGAAGTACATGGAAACTAGATGAATCATTAACAGGTACTGCCTAGTGGGAAATATTTATGTCACTGAGAGAATGTACCTGAATAGCACTGTGGGCCCTGCCTCTCTTCCTCTATACTACGTGGTTGCTGGAGTGGTTTGTCCTACCACATGCTTTTAGAATGATGCAATGCCTTTGTCAGAGGTTCAGCACTAAGGGGTTCAATCATAAATGAAAATCTCTGTTGTCATGAACCAAAATGTACTTTTTCCTTTTACATTAATCACCACAGACATTTATTCCTAGAGGTAGAAAGTAAACTAATGTTGCCTTCTACATTGTCTTAGTTGGGTTTTCTATTGCTATATAAAGTCCATGACCAAAACCACTTGAGGTGGAAAGGGTTTATTTCAGTTTATAATTCTTAGATTATACCCTATCACTGGGAAAGTCAGGATAGAAACTCAAGGCAGGAAACTGGGAGGCAAAACCTGAAGCAGAGGTCATGAAGGAACACAACTTACTGGATTTTACATTTTGCTTTCTATTATATCCCAAGACCACCTGTCCAGGGGATGGTACCATCCACAGTAGACTGGACCAATCCACATTAATCATCAATCAAGAAAATGCAGAATAAGTTTGCCCATAGACCAAGCTTCTGGAGAAAAGTCCCCATTTCTTAGATGACCCTAGTGTGTGTCAAATTCACACACACACACACACACACACACACACACACACACATAATATATATTGTAATATAATTGTTATATTATATAAATGTTAACATTTTATATATAATAAAAATACATAATAGTATATGTTGCATCTTATATACAACATATTATATATATAATATTAGTTTATTACATAAGTCAGAGCTATATTTAGTCATCTGTGAGAACAACTAAGACCATTTGGGACCTTGTTGAACAAAAAGTTCAATTATTTCTATGTTTTTAAATACTTTCAACTTGCAACTTTGGGGTAAACTCATTTATTGCACTTTAAGTTAACCAAGGATATATTATCTTTTAAAAATGAGAAAATTGAGTTTCACAGAGGCTATATCACTTTCCAAAGCTCCAAAAATTAGTGATTAAGATAAATGTTAAAAGTTCTAATTTGCTCAACTCATGATCTAATATATGTATGACCAGGATGACAAATTTGATCATTGAGTATATAACAAAATAAGGCTATTATATAATGAGTACCAGTCAGTCAAGAGGGCCATTTGTGTGTGTCTGTGTCAACACAGAGATGAAGGACTGTGAATGATGATATCTCTCAGGGGATATGTCTAAAAAATATGAATGACAGCAGAGAGTGTGATAATAACAGTGTTTAAGCATAATTCTAGAAGGTTAAAGGCATGGTTTGTATTTTGTTACTTCCTTTGCAGATCTAAATTCCACTACTCTTATGAAAACACTATGATGTTATCATGATCACCATCAAGGATATATATTTCTCCATAGGGGACAATTCTGAAAGGGCTCAACCAAACAATATGACTTTTACTTTCATTGTGCTGCCATACAAGTCCTTGTACAATAACAGAACACACTGTTTACTTAAGTGTGAAATGGAATAAGACTGTTTGGTAAGCTTTCGTTCTTTTGAATCACTGCCCGGGCTTTGGAAACTCAGAAAAGGATTGGGAAAGTACATAGTTCCATTGGACAGTCTAATTATCTGGGCAGGCAGCATACCTGGAGTACCCACCAAGGAGCGTTAGTGACCCACATTCATGGAATAGCACAGTTCACAGATGAAACCAAATTTCAGATGTTGCCATTTGCAGTGAGTGATGCAATGCTGTCTTAAAACATTTTTGTGACCCTCATCAACCTATCTTGACTTATCTCTGTTCCTTTCTCTTTTTGGATTTGCTTTCCCTGTGCTCATTAGTTCTATTCTAAGTATTCTAACAGGTGCTCAACTTTAACTCATTGATGATGATCCTGACAAAACGCTAAGCTATACAGAAGGAATGTTATACCTCAATTGTATGTTGGGGATGAGAAGGCAGAAAAGAGCACATGGGAGGTTTTTCTCTATCACATTTGTCTTAGCATGTAGCTATGATTAAGGAAGGTTTGAGCATTGATAATTCTAATTAAAAGCTTTCTTGTGAGTTTTATATTCCTTCCCCTTAAAATCCTAACACAATATTAGTAACTATTAAGAACTTAAATAGAAAAAACGTTATAAAGACAAGCATATGAAAAACAAACATGAGAAATCACAATCTCACAGTAATCATGTGAGATAAAACAGTAGCATTGAACGTGTGTTATATTGTGCAGGTGGAGTTATGCCAGAGCTCCATTTATGCTGAATGCTTCTGAATCCATGGAAGTATAAATAATCTTGCAGATCTGTAGAATTTATTTTAACCTTTGTATCTGCAGCTTTGTAGTAGAGCTCTCTTGAGGATTTCACTGTAATTAATACTACTGGCTTGCCTTGACCTATTTTCACCTCAACGATTCTATTTCCTAAGCTTACCTGAGAAACAGAAGCCTAAAAGCCTCTTCTAAATCTCAGCTAAAACCATACATAGTTTTCAGCAGTGAGACATAAGAATGCTCTCATTCCAAAAAGCTGAATTCTAATGTATCTCATGTAATAATTTAACCACCTCTCTTGCAATAAGGAATGCTTTAATCTCTGTTAAGTTGTGTTACAAATTGTCTCAGAGGGTTCTGTTGTGGTTGTTCCTTTCTTCCCCTCTGATCACTGCAAATCAGCCTAGATCCTGCAGAGCTTTTCAGTACTTCACAGAACACTTGCTAGATTCTGATTCTTGGTTTACACCAGCGCTCTTAAAAATTTCATTGCTGTAGATGAAAGTGGAGATGGGAGAAGACATAATAAACTTACTGAACAATGATTGATAAATGAGTAAATACTCAAGTACCTTTACCAATGCTTTGAGATAGCTAAGAGTGAAAAAATAACCAAGTTGTCTACCAGCTTAAATCTTACGATATTCAACAGATAAGGATTGATTTAAAGATTTAAATTCCAACTATTACTATTGGTGTGCTTCAAGAAAGGCTATTCAAACTATAACACCATCTTCAATGATTTGATCAATACTAGTTAAACAAAGATGAAACTATCTGCACAAAATGTCAGCTTGGTGCACAAAAAGGTCAATTCAGAGGCTTCTAAACAATTTTTTCCTAGAAGAAAAACATTCCACTCTGTCACTTGGAGAGAGATCAAGGTGAATACACATACCATCTGTTTTGCTGAAGCCTCCTCCAGAAGAAAATATACCTACTATGGGATTTAATCCAAGATGAAATACAACAATCACATACACAGGGAAGGATTAGTCACTTGGAAAAGAAGGATTGAACATTGAACGTGTGTCTCCAGCGAAAAGACACCTTTCTAGCATAATAGAGAGGTGCAAATGGCCTGGAAATGTGTAGTGGGTAACTTACAAATGAAGGGATAGGTAGGTCGCGGGGTCTGGGGAAGGTGTATCGCAGTCCAGCGGTGTTCTCTGGAGCTCTGCTCAGTCCACCTCCACCGTCTCGGGTCCAGGAACAGAGAGAGCGCTCGCCCATCCAGATCTCGGGTCTCCAGGGGCGTCCCTTGGCTCCGCCTTGTAGGCTTGACAGTTGCCGAAGTCTCAATGGGGGTTGGAACTTCCAGATCAAAGCTGGAATGGCTACCCACTACAAAAATGAGACACTAACATTACAGCATACCGGAGACAATGGCATCAGCTTACTCAGGAGACTCATTCAAACAGTCCAAACCCATCATGAAGGTAGAATAAATCAAAAGGGTTCAGTAAATGGGAATTTGTGTGGTGGAAATGAGGCCCAGTGACCCAGGCTTAATACCCAAAACTGTGCTAAAAGGAGAAAACTGATCCCCAAATTTTCCTCTCTCATCTCCACATACTTACCAAAGAACATGTTTACCCAAACTCATACACACACACACACACACACCATGAAGTCTCAACATAAATAGAAAAAAAGAGTTTGTTTCAAATTAAACTGCCATTAATATTTTTTCAATTTATTTATTTTACATCCTGACCATAGTTTCCCCTCCCTCTTCTCCTTCCAGTCCCTCCCCCACCGTGCCTCCATCCATTCCTTCTCCATTTCTATTGAGGAAAGGTCAGGCCTTCCATGGAAATCAACAAAACATGGCATATCAAGTTGCAATAAGACTAAACACCTCCCCTTGTATTAAGGCTGAGCAAGGCGACCTAATGATGAATAGCGTCTGAAAATCCAGCAAAAGAATCAGAGACAGCCCCTGTTCCTACAGTTAGGATTCCCACAAGAAGACCAAGCTATATAACTTTCATATACATGCAGAGGGCCTAGGTCAGTCCCATGCAGGCTCCCTGGTTGTTGGTTCAGGCTCTGTGAACTCCTATAAGCCCAGATTAGTTGATTCTATGGGTTTTCTTACACCTGATATCCACTTAGGTGATAGATAGTTGAGTACATACCATATTTGTCTTTCTGGGTCTGGGTTACACCCATCAGGATGATTTTTTTTTCTAGTTCCACCCATTTGCCTGCAAATTTTATGATGTCCCTTTTTTTTTTTAAACAGCTGAGTAACACTCCATTGTGTAAATATACCACAGTTTCTTTGTCCATTCTTCAACTGAAGGACATTTAAGTTGTTTCCAGGCTATGGCCATTAAGAATAAAGCTGCTATGAGCATAGTTGAACAAGTGTTCTTGTGGTATGACTGAGCATCCTTTGGGTATATGCCCAAGAGTGGTATAGCTGACCTAGCTATATACAGGCCTAGCATGTTTGAAGCCCTAATTTCCATTCTCGTCCCTACAACTATTACACATACACCCTGTGTGTGTGTCTGTCTATGTAAGTGTGTCTAATAGATATTTGTGGGACGCACTTTTGTGTAAACACATATATGTGTTGGTGTGTATGTGTATGTGAGTAGAATAATGGAGAATGGAAAGAAAGGGAAAATAGAAAGAAACAGACAGACAGATATAAACACAGAGAGACACCCCCCTCTATGCACACTGAAAGACAAGGAACAAATCTTGGTTTGTTCAGTTTTTGAGACAATTTAATAATGCTTTAACCCTAATCAAGTATGCTGTTTTCTGTATTTTCTCACATTTTTGTTTGACCTACTATATTCCTGGGTGCATATATACCTATATCTATCTATATCAAGATATATATATATATATATATATATATAAAACATATCACATATATTATATATTAAACATATCACATAGATGTAGTTGATATATGTCTACAGATATAGATAATATAGGTGTATCTATTTGTATTCAGATCCAACCCCTGGTTCAAATATTATCAAATTTACCACTGACTTGTGATTCTCAGGTATCTGTCTGTCCAGGTGTTGCTACCCATTATTTCCAAGGCAGCCTGGGAACTCCTGAAGCTTTCCCTCTAAGTTCCTTTGCTTTGTTGCTGAGTAAGAAATCACCACTAGCTAATTCAGGAGAAACCAGTGCAAGCATGCTAGTTAATTTCACATCAGGAGTCTGACTTACCTGGGGCTTCTGCCCACATATATACCAAACCACACAACATCATCTATTCTTGGGCTGCAATAGGGAGTCTCCCAAATTTATTTGGGATTTTAGCATAATTCAGCTCCTTTGCCTCTACAGGTATGAGATTCCTTGTTTTCTTGCTGGCTGAGGGATCCCTCTTTAATAACAGAAGACATTTCCACATCTTATTTGACCCCTTCAGAAGATGCTGGTATATATATATATATATATATATATACAAATATATATATATATATGTTTTGTATGTTAAAATGGCTTTCATATATATATATATATGCATTTTTATTAATTTTAGATACCAACCACAGATGCCCCTCTCTTCCCTCCGCCCACTCCTCCAACCCCGTCCCCCAACTCCATTCCCTCCTCCAACAAGGTAAAGCCTCCCATGGGGAGTCAGCAGAACCTGATCCATTCAGTAGAGGCAGGTCCAAGCCCCTCCCCCTGCATCAAGGCTATGCAAGGTGTCCCACAATAGGTAGTGGGCTCCAAAAAGCCAGCTCATGTACCAGGGATAGATCCTGATCCTACTGCCAGGGGTCCCTTAAGCAGACCAAGTTACAAAACTGTCTCACTTATGCAAAGGGCCTAGTCCAGTCCCATGTAGGCTCCACAGCTGTTGGTCCAAAATTCATGAGTTCCCAACTAGTTGGGTTTGGTTGTCTCTGTAGGTTTCCCCATCATGATCTTGCTGCTCCTTGCTCATAGAATCCCTCTTCCCTCTCTTCGACTGGTTTATATTTTCACAGCAAATAGCAAAATCTCCAACTAAGCGAGTAACAATCACAGACATCTAACAACGGCATTGTCATGCCATCATATTCCAGAAGAGTTCATACACTGGGTATGCACATTGGAACTTTCTTAGAATTCTCCTTTTCCATTCCCAGACATGCTCATTTTTATCTGTCAGCGACTTTCATGCCATTCGCTTGTTTTCCTCCTTTTCAGCATCCAAGATCAGCTTTGTAAGTAAACTCACAAAGGGATTTAGGGCATAATCGGCCTCTTTGTTTTGTTTTGCCAATAAATGCTTACTTTTTAGCTAGTTTAACTCTGTGGAAATCATTTTCATATAATTATCCTTCTCTTTGTATATCTTGTACTGTTCTCACTTCGATAGTGAAGCAAGTGAGTCATAGAGTATGTTAATGAATTCCCTATGCCCGTGGAGTTCTTAAATAGATTGAAGTTTGATTCTAGACCTCTGACTTTTCAATCCTACATTTTTTTTTTGAAATCTCACTGCTTCTACAGTTTTCTCAAGGGTGTTATTGAAGTCAGCATCAACTTCTACATCCAGGGTTTGTTTTGTTTTGTTTTGAGATGGCATTGTGCTATGTAGCTTAAGGTGGCCTTGAATTTGTGAGTCTTCATCCTTCAACTACCAGACTGCTAGATTTACAGACAAATGCCAGCACACCTGACAACCTTTAGGATGGATATGGAAGCTAGCTTATCATCTTCATTTTCAAGCCTGCCTTGTTGATAATTATTTATATCTATCTGCAGTCTTACTGTCTTCCTAGTTACCAATCTTATACAGTATTAATTACTTCAGAATTTCAGTGTTTGTTGTGGTTTGTTTGTTTGGTTTTTTACTATGGAAAATTTGAAACATTGCATCAGATGAGATTCTTGGAGGGTAACATTTTATATTAAGGAATTTCTGTACTAATTCTACCTTTGCTCTCTTTTGCATACTTTAATAATATATATGCCTTTTATATGTATGTATAAAACAGAATAGCAACATGTTTGGGATGCTCATAGCTTGTGTCTTGTGATATTGTGTTCAGTATTTCCAGTCCTGTATCACAGATGTGCATTAGCTCTCAACACTGTCATCTTATCTATTTCAATGCTGTTCTAGAATCTTCTTTGTGTGATAGCTCAGTCTCTCTCTCTCTCACACACACACACACACACACACACACACACAGAGAGAGAGAGAGAGAGAGAGAGAGAGAGAGAGAGAGAGAGAGAGAGCGAGCAAATAAACAGACACAAATATACTACAGTTTATCCTGTGGGCAAATCCTAGTATCTACTATGAGACTTGAAAACCCATTTGTTTGGTGTTACAGTTCCTTCCACTGTTGTAGTTGGAAAATGCAGACAGAAACTCCTTTAAGGCATATGGTCATCATGACATTGCAAAGAATAATTATGACAAATTAAGATACAACAGTCACTTTAACATACATGAGTATTATTAAATAAATAGAAAACTGTAGAACATTTTGAAGTCCAGTTTTGAGGACATTTGAAAATTGTCTCAACAGTTGTGTAGCTTGCTCTATTAGTGGAAGTCCTAAGTATGGGAGCAGTGACTGTCCCTAATGCTTTGACTGGCTCTTGGGAACCTATTCTTCATTCTGGATTGCCTTGTCCAGCCTAAATACGAGAGGAGGTGCTTCATCTTACCACAACTTGATGTGCCATTCTTTGTTGATATCCATGGAAGGCCTGGCCCTTTCTCAACAGAAACAAAGGAGTAGGCTGAGGCAGGGGGCTGGGGAGGGAATGGAAGGAGAGGAGGGAGGGGAAATTGGCGTTGGGATGTAAAATAAACAAATTAATTAAATACAATTTTTTTTTTAAAGAAAGAAAATTGTCTCAAGAAGTCCCTGTGTTTCTCAAGGCCACTTCTGCTTTAAAACTCTTGGGTTTCACTCTCAATCTAATTCCTGAATGCCCTACTCCAATTACTGTACTAGGCTCTTCTCTGCATCTATGCCCTTTTATTTTATGTGTATGAGACTACATTATCAGTTAGCAAGAAAATGATCATTTTCTTCCCAGATCTTTCATTCCTCTAGTCTTAAACAGAATTGTATTTACAGTAAGGAAAATTCCTCAGTCAGGTCTTCATGCTTTTGTTTTTGTAAGTATATATATATATATATATATATCTTATTTAATGCGCTTTGGTGTGAAGGTGTCAGATCCCCTGGAACTGGAGTTACAGACAGTTGTAAGCTGCAATATGGGTGTTGGGCATTGTATCCCAGTCCCCTGAAAGATCGGTCTGTAGCATGAATCTTAAAAGTTCTTATTAATAAAATCAAACCTGAGCCGGGTATTGGGGTGAACACTGGAAGGTCAGAGACACAGAATAAGCCACAGCTATCTCACCTCGCTGGATCCTCAGCTGGTCTTGCTTCCTCAGACTGGAGGCCTCTGAGTCCTCATATCTGAATGACTCTCAGCTGAACTGCTGCTAGAAGCCTGAATGCTTAACCAGCCCAAATGCTTCTCCAGGCCAAATGCTTCTCCAGGCCAAATGCTTCTCCAGGCCAAATGCCTCTCCAGGGCAAATGCCTCTAGTTTCTGGTCCTCATGCCTTATATACCTTTCTGCTTTCTACCACCACTCCCTGGGATTGAAGGCTTGCTTTCTGGGATTAAAGGCGTTGGTCACCATGCTTGGGTGTATCCTTGAACACATGGATTTCTGCCTCTGGAATGCTAGGATTAAAGGCGTGTGCTACCACTGCCTAACCTCTGTTTAATATTGTGGCTGTTCTGTCTCTGACCCCAGATAAGTTTATTAAGGTACACAATATTTTGGGGAATACAATACCACCACAGCGGTCAGTGATCTTAACCGCTGAGCCATCTCTCCAGGCCATCTTCAGGCTTTTGTAATTGCCACTTAAGCACTGACATCCACTATTTTAATACTAGGATATTATTGACAGCCATGAAAGTAAGTATATCTAAACTTTCACTGGAAACAGATTGCACTAACCAATAACCAACTTTATCATTGCAGAAGAAAAATCATGTATAATTTATGGTAATTCTTATGGGCATTACACATTTATTTTTCAAATGTAGAATTTTGGGGGTGTTCTTAGGTCAGGAAATTTGAGTACATGTTATTTAATTCTTCATTTTCAACACTACAGAGGGTATGAAAAACAAATTTCATGAGTAATTCATAACTGTCAAATTATCAAATAATTCATAACAATCAAACAATACTAAGTACATTATCTTTCCCTGAGAAGCAGTTACACATAGATGCACACACACACACACACACACACACACACACACACACACACACACACTCTCTCTCTCCCTCTCTCATACACACACCCCTATGTATTTATACATACGTATATATATGGGTGTGTGTGAATATCTATATCTGTGTCTTTTTAAATAAATCCATGATTATCCTAAATATGTTTGTTCTTATTTGCTCATTCATGCCATTCCTCATTTATTGAAAGGATCCTTAACATAGGAAAATTTCTCCATTAATTAATTATTAATTATTTATTTAATTAATTTCCTGAAATGAAATATTTCAGGAAAATTAAGGGAAAAAGAACAATAAGCATAGTAAAATAAGATTCATCCAAGGATATATTGAAACAAAAATTGAATTTTTTCTTTGGGATATTAGGAATGGAATACTCAAATGATTGCTGAATTTGTTAGCAGTACCACTACTAGTTAATAGCAACCTATCAAATTTTAATTTTTAGTTAAATTACTTGTTTGGATGAATAAAGCAGTTTAATTGGGCATAATTTGGTTTTATTCATTGCTTCAAAATAATACATATTTTGTAACCTCCCCATATCTTGGTTTTATTATTCTAAATTGGTAGATTATGTGCCACATTCTTACATGGCTCCACGACAGACCTGAAGAAATGAAAGATATGCACACAGACATAAAGCTCGTTTTTGGGTGGACTGGGCTCTTGGATTGAAAACTCTCAGCATTCCAGAAGGTCCAGTGTGTTTATTATATAGAATTGGAAAGGAAGTTGGATTATTGCATACAGCTAAGCACCGAGGCATGTTATTACATACAGATAATCAAGGAAACAGAGTTTATCTTATGCATCCAGATTAAAGGGACAGATTTAACTAATCTCAGAAGGCATACTCTATAGGGGAGCAGCTTTCGGGCTGATAATCTGAAGGAGAAAGCTATGGTGACATCATCCACACACCATCAGCACTCATACTCAGACCCCTAAGGAAGGCTCTTCCCTCTGAGTCTCACTCCAGGGTTAAGACTTTGTCATTTTCCCAAGGGTCTGAAGCTAGTGTCCTTAACATTGCCATTCCATGTTAACCATAGATATTTACTCAGGACTTTACACCCTCGGGGCTTCCTCCAATCCTCACTTACAAAGCCTGTTATAGTTCTCATCACATACATCAAAGATATATTGTATTTTATATATTACTATACTAGTCAGGATTCTCTAAAGCAATGGTTCTCAACCTTCCTAGTGCTGCAACACTTTAGTGTTGTGTTGACACCCCCCCCAAACCATGAAATTATTTCCTTGCTACTTCATAACTGGAATTTTGCTATTGTATTGAATCCTAATGTAAATATTTGATATGTGACCCCTGTGGGGTTGGAACCCACAGGCCGAGAACTGCTGCTCTAAAAAGAACAGAATAAATATAATAAATACATGCCTATTAGCAAGGGATTATTTTTTAAGACTGTCTCCCAGCATGTGGTCTGGTCAGCCCAACAATGGCTTGCTATGGGATGATCCTCCTTACACTGTGAATATATGTTACTCTCATTGGTTAATAATAAAGCTGTTTGGCCTACAGCAAGGTAGGATAAAGTTGGGTGAGGTGACCAAACTAAGGATGATGGGAAGGAAAAGGGCAGAGTCAGGAGTCACCAGCCAGACACAGAGGGAGCAGGAGATGAACGTGCCATACTACCAATAAAGGTATTGCCATGTAGCAAAGTATAAATAGAAATATGGGTCAATTTAAATGTAAGATTTAGCTAATAATAAACCTGAGCTATTGGCTGATCATTTATAATTTATGTTAAGCCTCTGAATGATTATTTGAGAGTGGCTGCAGGACACAGAGAAACTTCTGATTATAACAGCTTGTTGATAATGTAAAGGCTGACTCCAGTAGTCCCAATCAGGTGCTGGAGTCCTGAGAGGCTCATGGAGAGCTGTTTGTTTTCACTCTACATTGGAATGCTGAAGAAGTTAGATTTGACACCAGCTGCAGAAACAGAGGAAATAGGTTTGTCAAGTGAGAATGAGGACAAGCAGACAAAAGAAGTGTCCTTCTTCCATGTCCTTTTATCTCTGATGCCACCAGAAGTTGTGGTCCAGATTTAAGATGGGTCTTCCTGCTTAAAATATTCAAATAACCCAACTAAGAAAATCTTTCATAGGAGTACCCTGCAGCTTGGGTCATAGTTAATTCCAGATGTAGTCAAGCCAACATCCAAGACTAAACATCATCATTATTAACACTGTAGGTTTGATGTAAGGATGTGAAGTAGAACAACAGTTAAAATGCTAGGCATAGTTGTTTGCTATAGATGGATAGATAGATAGATAGATAGATAGATAGATAGATAGATAGATTATTGGTATTTAGTTTTAATATACTATTATGAATTTGGCAAAGTCTTACAGTACTGATCAGTATTTTATTTCACAACACTGATGCTATAGAATGTAATTTTACAAAATGATGCTATTAAGAGAAAAGCAATATTGAACTTATCTGGTTCCAAGGAGATATTTACATGTGTAACTACCTTTTGCACATACATTTGCAAAACATTTTTGTTAAGTCAATGTGGTAAATCATAGAAGGAATTTTCTAGGTAATACACTTGAAGATGAAATAAATGATGTGAATTGAGATAGCAATGCTGCTCAGAAGAGAAAAGCAAGATTAGATTAGGTCAGAAGTTTACCATTAGTCAGGCAATGGTGTATCAATCAAGTCACCCAGAGAAAATTAACAGAAAATGTAGGTGAATAATGGAGTCATCAAAGGCACATCTGGCAATACTCCTGGAATGTTTGCCAAATGGTCATTGACTTGCTTGGGAAATATTTCTTCTGTAGATTCCAAGAGTCCCATGGAACTTAGCTATAAAAAGTTCAAAATGCCCTATGCCTAAGTTATTTTTCTAAATTTGTAGTGTTTCTTTGGGTAAGTGGGTGGTTAGATAGATGATAGATCTATAGATCAATCGACAGATAGATAGACAAACAGATTTTTTTTCTGGTTAAATATAATGCAGTTGTATTATTGCTAAAGCTGAATCTAAGTTATTCTATAAATCCAGAGGAATGTGAATTTATGAGTTTAAAGAAAGTTAAAAAGGTCTGCTGCTTTAAAGGCATTTCCCATACACATATTCTACATGTTGGACTTTCTAATTAATTAACTTGGTTTTTAATTTAGCTCCTTTCCTTTAGAAGAACTTAACTATATATTTAGGTGGCAAAGAGTAGACATATTTGAAAGCAAAAACAATAGATTAGTAGAAAGAAGAAACAGTTCAGACACTATGATCTGGATTTCCAGCTTAGCTGCATTGCATGTGGTTACAGTAAATAGCAAGCAATTATAAAGAAAACATTAAAAGTGCCTTCTCCATCATCATTGTTGTAGTCTCTGATTTGTTTAATTAACCTTTTTATTATAAGAACAAATTGTTTTGCTTACCTGCATCCCACTATGTAAATAATTTCTCTAACCTCATTTATCAGACAGGCTGCTCTACTGTAGAAGGAGAGCTGAGGGTGAATCTCGGGACTGGTGTTGATGTTTGTGGGGGGCAGTGTCATGCTAGCAGTCATTGCTGTGCTAAGAATTGACTGTAATTGGACCAGCAGATACGAAATGTAGCTCAATATTTGGATCACCAGAGAACTTTTAAAAGCAGATATTGATGCCTATACTGCACCCATGGAGATTCTTATTTAATTGGCTTAGGGTTCAGTTTGGGTACCAAATGTTTATAACATCCAGTAATTATAACGAATAATTAAAATTGGAGACCTCTGGTGAAACTAATACCTTACTACAACAAAAACACATAATTAAGAACAGACAATGGTAGTATTTCTTCAGTGAATGCTCACAACAGTTCTGTCCTTTTAAACATTTCTTTAGGTAGTACAAAAGTCTTCTTGTTTTATTTAGAATTAACCTATTGCTATTAAGTTCAGCTATGATAACTGTTGTTTTTAATCCATGCATTTTTCTTCTAGTATGTGAAAAAAATAAACCAAGGAAGACCTCCCTCTTTTGTTTGGCTTTTCTGAGACAGTTTTATGTCATTAAGGCTTACATTGGGCTTCTGATCCCTCCGTCTCTACATAGTAAGGACTGGGATTATGTTGTACACCTTTATACCCAGTTTCTTTATCCTTTTAGGACTTAAAATGAAAGCCAAAGTCAGATAAAGGATGTCAAGCTGACCTGTTGCTTCTTCAGAGTGATCCATTACTTTTTAATTTAATAAGATTGTTGCATAAGTATAAGAAAATGATACACTTATAGAAAAATGTCTTGCTTATTTGAAAGAATTTGACTTTCTAATTGGGAAAAGATCTTCATCAACCCCACATCTGACAGAGGGCTGATCTCCAAAATATATAAAGAACTCAAGAAACTGGCTATCAAAATAAGAAACAATCCAATTAAAAAATGGGCTACAGATCTAAACAGAGAACTCCCAACAGAAGAATCTCAAATGACTGAAAGGCATTTAAGGAATTGCTCAACATCCTTAGTCATCAGGGAAATGCAAATCAAAAGGACTTTGAGGTACCATTTTACACCTGTCAGAATGGCTAAGATCAAAAACACAGATGACAGCTTGCCTTGGAGAGGATGTAAAGCAAGGGAAACACTCCTCCACTGTTGGTGGGAGTGCAAACTGGTACAGCCACTTTGGAAATTAGTATGGTGACTTCTCAGAAAATTGAGAATCAATCTACCTCAAGATCTAATGATATCACTCTTGGGCATATAACCAAGGGATGGTCAATCAAACTATAAGGACACTTGCTCAACTATGTTAATAGCAGCATTATTTGTAATAGACAGAACATGGAAATGACCTAGATGCTTCTCAACCGAAGAATGGATAAAGAAAATATGGTACATATACACAATGGAGTATTACTCAGCTCTAAAAAACAATGACATCATGAAATTTGCAGGCAAATGGATGGAACTAGAAAATATCATCCTGAGTAAGGTAACCCAGACTCAAAAAGACAAACATGGTATATATTCACTCATAAGTGGATATGAGATGTAAAGCAAAGGATAACCAGAATATAACCCACAGCTCCAGAGAAGCTAACTAACAAGGAAGACTCTAAGAGGGACACACGGATTGCCCTGGTAAGGGGAAATAGATGAGATCTCCAGGTAAAGTGGGGGGAAGGGGGGCAATAGAGGGGAGGGGATGGGGAATGAGAACATAAGGAAATGGATGGTTGAGCTGAGGGAGGGGCAGAGTAAGAGAGCAATGAAAGAAATATCGTGATAGAGGGAGACATTATGGGGTTAGGGAGAAACCTGGTGCTGGGAAAATTCCCAGGAATCCATAAGGATGACCCCAACTTAGACTACTACCAATAGTGGAGAGGGTGCCTGAATCAGCCTACCCCGGTAACCAGATTGGTTAATTGTCATCATAAAGCTTTCATCCAGTAACCGATGGAAGCAGATGCAGAGATTCACAGCCAAGCACAAGGCGGAGCTCTGAGTTCCGGGAGTCTATTCAAGGGAGGAGGGATTATACGAACAAGAGGGAGAGGGGTCAAGATCATGATGGGGAAATCTACAGAGACAACTGAACCAATCTGGTGGCAACTCACAAACTTTAGACCTACAGCTGTGGAGCCTGCACTAGACCCTCTGCTTATGGGAGACTGCTGTATAACCTGGGCTGTTTGAGGGGCCCCTGGCAGAGGGATCAGGAACTATCCCTGGTGCATGATCTGGCTTTTTGGAGCTCATTAGCTATGGTGGGATGCCTTGCTCAGCCTTGATGCTGGGGGGGTGGGGAGGCTTGGTCCTGCCTCAACTGAAACTGAGCAAGGCATGTGAGGCCTCACCCTTTTTTAGGAAGGGATGGGGAGTGGGTCAGGGGGAAGGCTGCTGGGGAAGCGGGAGGAGGGATGGGAGGGGGATCTGTGGTTGGTATGTAAAATGAATTAAAAATTTTCTTAAATAAAAAAAAGAAAGAATTTGACTTTCTAAAAGTAATGGTAAATGAGCATGCATCTTTGGAAACTTATAAAACATGGGCAAAACTGATTTGGGGTGCAATATCATAATTTATTTTTAAGAGTTGTCATTTTTAAATTAAAATTTTCATTCAAGAATTTGATGAAAACTTATCAAAAACAATTCACAAAACCTGAAAGATATTTAACAGCTCTTGTTTTATCATCATCCACACTTAAGCCTCAATTCTTTGCTGTACACCAGGTTTTTGTTTTCTCAAATTTTATGGAAAATTTTTGTCATTTCTAAATGTCAAAAACTACTACCAAAATTTCACATTTGATGTAAGTGACACAATTTGAGAATTTTGTTTTATTTTGTTTGCTTATATACACACAGTTATGTAACAAAGAGTGACATATGAATTTATAGTTGGTAACATTTTCTGCCTTTCAAAATTCAATTTCTGATTTTTGTAAAAGAATTATAACAGGCTAGTGAAAAGTCTATCTCCATACATACAATAACACTTCAAAAATAAGAAAATTATTAAATCTCTTCCATCTCAAATGCCTCAACTATTGTAAAAAGATAATCAAAGATTCCTAGTGAGAATTCTTGAGTTAGAATGAAAAGTTATCTTGTGGCTTATTCCTGATGCTGGTTTTTCATATATGGTCTCTATTTGTCTCTAGATTGGAGAGAAGAACATGGGTGTGGGAATGGGAGATAGTTTAAAATATGTTAGTTACAGAGAACTACACACTGTAAAATACCTATAATTTGAACCATATTTGTATTGTAGGAAGCATTAGATTAAAATTCAAAACCACTCTACTTTCACGTTTAGTAAAGTTGAAAGGTCACCTTCATTTTCACTCTTTAAGAGGACCAATGCTCCAACAAAACTCAACATCTAATTTTTCAGAGTAAAAATGCTGTCAAAGGTGGCAAGTTCCAGGGTCAAGCTCCTCCCATCAATCAACCTTACTGGATTTAGGAAAGGTCTGCTCACTCTGACCTTGCCCAGATGGTGACTTGTTTTAATGTGGATTTTTTTAAGAAATGAGTACTGTTTTTAAAACAATGATTTATTGCTGATATAAGAAAGAAAAAATGTATATCTGAGTTTAATGTTTTTAACTTAACAGTTGCAAAATTTATCAATATCTCTGAATTAAATATTCAGCATTAAAGATGTTTGAGACAATGTGGGCTTCTCCTTAAGCATGGTAATGCAGCAAGAAACACAAACACAATCACATGCTCTTTATCAAATGCTATACTTGAAGTAATATCAGGTTTGCTAGAACACAGAACAAAGAGGAAACAGGACTGAGAAGGAGGGATTTGCTGATAGATGAGAGGCCCTCTGAGATTTTGATTAGTTCTTAAAAACAACTGGCAGTGTTGGAGATCACAGCTCCTCTAAAACCTTAGGCTTGAGTCATTCTCATGAGCTTAAGTGATTGCGTTGCCCATGAAGCATAAGCAAGAAAAGAAGGCATTAGAAAGTATCACAAAATTAGTTTAGAGCTTCTCAAACATATGTGTAAATGAGTCACCTGAGGACTTTATGGAAGCATAGATGTTGATTTCCTATATCTGAGCACAAAGACTGTATTCCTCAAAACTTTCAGGGATGCTTATCCTGCTGAGGCAGCCACTCTATCTACAATAACAAGCCCTGGCTTCACTGGCAAACCCAGTGACAATAATGGAATTATAACCCCGAGTTTCTGCTCTACATTCAGGGCTAATCTTCCAGATGTCTCCAAGATATTGCATTGATGTTTGAGTGATAGGTAGAAATCTTCAAGTAGGTAATAAAAATCAATATAGGAAAGGGGAAATTGTAACCTGAAGTTAAGAGAGAAATAGAGGGGGAGGAAGAGGAATAAGAACATTAAACAGAATAGAAGGCTACCAGGTAACATATGGGCAGTAAGAATAAATATTGATTTTTGGAATTTCAAAACTTTTAGATTGCTTGGGGAAATATGTGACAACTCAAAACATAAAAAATATCAGGCTTGGAGGTGCAGCTCTATCATCTCTGTGCTTGAAATGCTAGAGAAAGGATTCTGAACTCAAGGTCAGTCTGGGCTGGATAGTAATTTTGAGGCCAGCCTGGAATACATAAGATCATCTTAAATGAATTAAAACAACAAAAAAAATGAAAGAAAAATTTAAATCCAAAGACTTATTGATTAGTCAACAGACAATGGTGTGACCATGTCCCTCCTATATACTAATTTAATATCCTTTAACTAAATACCCAGGAGTGATACAATTGGATCATTGGTACATCTGTTTTTAGTTTGTGATAATCTTCCATAGTGTCTTCTGCAGTATTTATAAGAATTTTCATTCCCCGCTGATATTGTAAAAGGATTCCTTTTCATCCACATTGCCACCATAATTTCTTATTCTTTGTTTTTTGTTCATAGCTATCCTAACTGGGATTAGATAGAATTTAAGTGAAAAGTTCAATATTTATTTTCCTGATGCTGAAGTATATTAAGTATTTTTTTCATACATTTTGGCCATTTGAATTTCTTCTTTTGAAAAATAGCTCCAAATATTTTGACAATTTATTTATCAGTGTTTTGTTAACATTTTTGAGTTCTTTATATAGTGCCTTAATATTGATATTACATCTCTGTCAGATGAATAGCTAGTGAATCTCTCTCTCTCTCTCTCGCTCTCGCTCTCGCTCTCGCTCTCGCTCTTGCTCTTTCTCTGTCTCTCTCATAGAAAATAGATTTTCCTTTCATATAATACATCTCAACTACATTTTCCCTCTCTCCACTCCTTGCAGCACCCCATCACCTCCCCTCCCCCCCAGAAGCTCTCCTCCTCCATTTCCCTTCAGAAAAGAGCAGGCCTCCAATAGACAAAAAAGAAAAAAAAAAGAAAAAAAAAACAAACAAACAACAACAACAACAAAATGAGGTACAATAATACAAAGCAAAGGTTGGAAAAGGAAATTAAATAATTGGAAAAATAAGTCTCAAGGGCAGGCAAAAGAGTTAGAGGCACACCCACTCCCACTGTTAGGAGTTCCACAAAACAACTTGCTGACAGCCATAACATATACATAGAGGATCTGGTGCAGACCCATGCACATCCTGTGCGTGCTGCTTCAGTTCAGTCTCTATGAGCCCATATGAGAGCTCCTTAGTTGATTCAGTGGACCACCTTCTCCTGGTGTTCTCTATCCCCTGTTACCCTTACAATCTCCTCATCCCTTCCACTGGGTTCCTGGAGCTCTGAGGATTGGGATCCAATGGAGATCTCCAATTTAGACTCTGCTCATAGTGTCTAGCTGTGGGCCTCTGCACTTACTTCCATCTGCTCTCAGAGGAAGCCTCTCTGGTGACAATTGGACAAGGTACAGATCTCAGATCTCTGGGCTCTCCTCTCCGGACTCCAGTTTCTGGCCATCTAGGCATGGTAAGGCATGGACTCCTTCTTGTAGAGTGGGCCTCAAGTTAAACCAAGCATTTCTTGGCTACTCCCACAAGTTCTGTGCCACCATTGCTCCCAACACAGCTTGCGTGCAGGACAGATTTTGTAGGTTGAAGTCTTTGTAGCTGAGTTGGTGTCCAGGTTTCTCTTTCCACAGTCTTTAGAGCACCTTCTCATGCCAAAGAAACTAGAACATAGGTGAAGTCTCCAGACAGCCACCAACTCTACCTCTGTATGTTCGGTGGAAGATTTTTTCTCTTATTCTATAGCTTTGTTATTCTGTCTCCAGACCATTGGCTTTTGTGGACAAAAGCTTTTATATATTTATCTACTTTTTATGTGTATTGGAGTTTTGCCTGCATGCATGTCTGTTCTGCACTTGCATGCAATGCCCAAGGAGGCCAGAAGAAGTTATCAGATCCCCTGGAAGTAAGATTACAGACAGTTGTAAGCAACTATTGGGTGCTGGGAATCAAACCTGGGTACTCTAGCAAAACATTGCTCTCATCCATTGAGCAATCTCTCCAAGTTTAGCATTTTTCTCAATATTGAGTCATATCATCTACAAATTGAGATAATTTATATTCCTCCTTTATTTACTGCTGTATTCTTTTTATTTATCTTCTGTAAATGTTGTGGCTAAAATTCAAGTACTAATTTTAATAATATGACTTCTGAAAATCACACACCTGTGTTTTTCCTGATTTTAGAGGAAATGACTAATTGACTCTGGTGTTGACTTCTATATCCAACTGAGATTTTTTTTTTGTTGTTTTTTTGTTTTTCGAGACAGGGTTTCTCTGTGTAGCTTTGCACCTTTCCTGGAACTCACTCTGTAGCCCAGGCTGGCCTCGAACTCACAGAGATCCACCTGGCTCTGCCTCCTGAGTGCTGGGATTAAAGGCATGCACCACCACTGCCTGGCAAGAACTTTTAATATGGAAAGATTTCAAATTTTAACAGAAGTGTTCTGAATCTTTTGAGTTAGAATTATTTTTATCCCTGATCCTACTTTCTATTCACTTTATTATGATTATTGACTTGCATGTGTTGAACAATCACTACATCCATGGTATGAAACCTCCTTGATCCTAGTACCTCATCATTTCTGTGTCCTGAGGTTTAGTTTTTAATACTTTCTTAAGGATTTATAGATCTATCTCCATTCAAGGATCTGTAATTTTGACTATTTTATGTCTCTAAAATTTTGGGAATAGAATAACATTGCCTATTTATACCTGTGTAGGATGCTGAATATGTCACCCTTTGAAAACTCCTGAAGCCCACATTAGCCATTCTTGGAGAAGTAGTATTGCTTTAGAGCCAAAGCTAGCCTCAAACTTGCAATCCTCCTGCCTTATCCCATAGAACACACTCCATTCAGCCTTTCTTATCAGTAGGTTTAAAGCCTTTATTTATCCAGGAATATCTTCAGATCCCCCAATTTTTTTATAATTTGATTTAATATCTTTTATTTATTTTTCCATCCCCCAAATTTTTATGGTTAGCTTTTCTGGGAGAATATTCTTTGTTTTGTTTGTTTGTTTGTTTGTTTGTTTCTGGGATTGTTTTTCAAACTTGGAATACATCATCTCATGTTTCCCTGTACAAAGTTTCCTTTGATAGTTTAGTCAAGGTTGCCTTATATAACAAATATACCTGATTTCTTTCAGTGTGTATGATTAAATTGTAGCTTACCTCAGTAAAGTTATTTTTGGGCTGAAATTTGGGGGGTGACTTTTGAGCATCTACCAAATCTCCATATCTTTTTCATAATGTAATTGAGTTTTGAGATATTCTTTATTTAAATCCATGTTCTGTCATTTTCTCTCTTCTTTCTGAGACTTGAAAAAAAATCCCTGTGTCATCTCTCTTGAAGACACCTCACAGATGTTCATGGTGTTACTCTATTTTCACCCAGTGCATTCTTCAGTTATAGCATGTATGTTTATTTTTTATTCTCTCTCTCTTTCTTTGTGTGTGTATCTCTGTGTCTGTCTCTTTCTCTGTCTCTGTCTCTCTTTATGTCTCTCTCAGTCTCTGTCTGTCTGTTTCTATGTCTCTATCTCTACCTCTCTCTGTTTCTCTCTGGCTTTCTCCTTTCCTCCTTCCTCCTGTCCTCCCTTCTTCCTTCTCCTAAACATTTCAGCTTTATGTGTGATGTCTTCTTTATTTTACTGAGATACCTGTGAGTGTTTTAGAGTGCTCTTCCAGATCACAGAATTCTACAAAATAATTACTTTGCATTTTGATAGACAATTTATAAATTTTCATTTCTTTGGGGTAAGTCACTAAAACATAATTGTTTATCTTTTACATTGTCATGTTTTGTTGAAATTTCATAATGCTTGGTATCTTGAGCTGAGTCCATAGGTGAAGTCAGAGCACATCCTCAGTCTTTACTGACTTTACCTCTTCAGTTCATCTATTCTTGAATTTTGTTTTTCTTCATCCACAACATATTCTAAGGATTTCTTTCTTTTTTTAGACTCACAATATGTTATTCTCATCCATAGATATTTATCAGCTGGTGCATTATTGGGAGAGAAGGGTAGAAAATTTCTATTATGCCATCCAGCTGAGTTCATTCAGATTCAGACCAGTCAGTGGCTGGTTATGACAGCTATTCCTAGAATTTACATGCTTTCTGAAACCTCCTCCTTATCCTAAAGAAACTTTTAAATAGGACTAGTAGGAACAGAGTGCTATTTACTATGCTATCAATATCTTACAATGATGTGCTTGTGCATGCATGCATGCATGCCTCTGTGTGTGTGTGTGTGTGTGTGTGTGTGTGTGTGTGTGTGTGTATGTTAAATGAGTAATGGTATAACCATATACACTGTTTTCTTGTTCTGCCAATCATATGATTAGTTCACATGTCTGAAATTATTTTCTTCTAGTTAGCCAAAATTGACTTACTGTCTCAATACAAGAGACAATGAGTTTCCTAGATATTGTACAAGCCAACACGGCACCATAGACTTTGTTGGTATTTGTTTTCATTACAGAATAAGTTCTATATAGGACTCTAGAAAGCTGATTATCCTAAACCTTTCTGTGCAACCCTTCTTGATTTAAACCCTTTTTAATTTTTGCTTTTCTTTGCCAAGATATAATCATGGAGAGAATGCATTTGTTTACTTTTTTGAAAGAAATGACCTTCAAGTTATCTGTGAATCTTTCTACATGGTCTGCTTAAGCTACCCATCCATCTTTATAAAACCTTTGGATAAATCAGTACCGGAGGAGCCAAAACTTTTTATCTTACTTTTACAAACATACAAAAGAAAAAAAAAAACAGGTTTGTTTTTCAGAATTGTAAGTCAAAGGCTAGGCAGTTTCATTGTTCAGTTTTGCAGTGTGAACATCTGGCTTTAGTACATTTCAATATAGCTGCTGAAATAAATTAGTCAAACATACTAAGATCACTATTTCATCTAGTTACCACAAATGTTATCTTGCTCCCATTAAAATAATGCATTGCTGTGTCTGCAGGAATGTACAGAGGGACAGATGTAGAGAACATTAATAACATCACAGAGGCAGTAGACCTACTTGAGTTGAAGCTTTTTCAATTTTTACTTACATCACACACAGGAAAATAAGTACAGTCTCAATAATATCCAGCAATAAGGACTTTATTATTTTTATTTAGAAAGAACAGAGCATTATTTGTTTCCATAATATAAAGTAAACCACAAAAGCAATTTTAATGAAAGCATTACAGAACTCTGCCCTGATATAAGTTTTAGTAGCCAGAGTCAATAGCATATTATGATCCTCTCTGCCATTCAGAACCATATTATCACTGAGTCAGTGATAGTGGTGATGTACAGTCCAGCTTTCTGCTTAGCTTCTTCATATTGCCCAAATCTAATTTCAGAAATGTCTTCACTTTATAGATTAGAAAAGTAAAAATCTACATTCACTCTTTTACTCATTCATTTTCCAAATACTTATTTAGTGTTTAATATTTCTCCAAAGCTGCTACAGGGCCATAGCAGTGGGAACAACACATCCATCTGCTTTTATATGGAGCTTTTATTCCAAGCAGTGGATGAGAAAACTTCGGCCAACAGTTACACAGAAATATTTCGTGTACAATTTTAGATAAACATCATTATTTTGGAAAACACAGATGCAATAATAATGCTACAGAAGGATACAGGAGATTAAAAAGGGAAAGTGCAGGAAGACCTTGTTAAAGGTGGGTTATTTATGTTCAGTGCTGAAGGACAAAAAGGAAACAGTATTTTCTTGTTTATTTGTTTGTTTGTTTTGTTGTTGATTTTACAGAAGATGCAAGCAGAACTTTATCAATGATTTCAACAAACAAGGTTATTCCTTACATTTGCTCTGGAATTTTCCTTTTCAACTAAAGTGTATATTAGTTTTAGAGACAAATCTGTATTGGCACATCTAAGCCTACAAGAGCTGTCTTAATGGATAAATGATATTCCATATTCTGAGGATATTTTTAAATATTCCTTGGTCAGCACTCCAATTGCTTCCACTGATAACTCTTCAATTTGATGTGGGTGTTAATATTTCTGAAAGAATATCTCCACCCTCTTCTGAAAACATTTTCTAAGAAGACACTAATGGGAATGAAATCCAATATATGTGAAATTTTTCCTTGAGTACATTCAGATTTGTATCATTTTGCACTTTAGCTTTTATTTTGTAATAGTATCTTTTATTTATTTTTTGAAATTTTCATACATATATACAAAGCATCTTGATCATATCTACCATCATTCTGCACCTCTAACCTCCTCAGGTCCCACCCCAAAACATCTCCTTCCCAACTTTATGCCTTCTATCTTAATTTTTATTATTATCTCTAGGATTATTAGTTTGGGACCCACTGAGTAGAATCTATGCTATTCCTATGCACATGAGTGTTGGGCCATCCACTGTGGCATGGGGAACATCCCAGGGACTCTCCCTCCCCTGAAGCCACAGCTGTGAGCATACCACCTTACCACAGCTTTCATTTGTAACACTCATAGGTAAGAGTCCCTTTTCTTCCACAGTCTTTCCATGGCTGTTATCAATCATACAAATGTATGTGATTGTCAATTGAAAAGTAACACACAGTAAATCATGGTTGTTTTGTTAGGATTTTCCTTTTGACTAATACAATTGTGCTCAACATTTTTCCCTGATAATTATTTATGTTTTTCCTACATATTTTCTTCTATAAATAGCCTATACTTATTTGTCCTTTGTTCATTTGACAATGTTTTCATTGGAAGAATTAAAACTCTGAATAGCTTTACATAGCCCATTTTTATAAAGAAATATTCATCTCACATAAACAGCAAAAAAAAACTTAACATGTTTTATTGATTTTGTTGCTCACAAATATATTCAAGACCTTCATCTTTCTTGCTTTGTGAAAAATCATGTTTTTTTTCTAATGTATTTCAAGTAATTTTTGCAGAAATGTATCTATGGTATAATTTTTTTCTGTCCTTTATGTGTGAATATGTCAATTTGGTTTCCCATTTGAATGCTACAATTGCATAACATGAAACAATGTTTAAAGAGCATTTTCTTCTCACTTTAGCAAATGTTTTTACATTATTTTGAAGCATTTGAATTTATGTGTTCTGTATCCTTTGCTTATTACAAAAGTTTTGTTTTGTTTTTCTTCTCTTTTGGGGTTTATTTTCTGGTGTTTTTATTGTTGGCAAATAGAAATCTCCTCATTATATGTGGGCACCATTTCCTGGTAGGTTTTCATTAATTCAACTCTATGATCATTATGGTAGTTACTTTTATGTCAACTTGACACAGGCTAGAGCTTTCTGGTAACAGGAAATCTCAATTAAAAAAAAATCTTCCATCAGATTGTCCTGTAGGCTAGCCTGTGGTGCATTTTCTCTATTGAAGATTGATATGGGAGGACCCAGCTCAGTTTGGAAGGTGTCTCTCCTGGGGTGATTGTCCTGAGTACTCTAAGAAAGCAGGCTGAGATACCCATCAGCAGATAGCCAGTAAGCAGCACTCCCCCATGGCCTCTGCTTGTGGTGGTACTGTGTTCCCCAAAATATTGTGCACCCCAATAAACTTATCTGGGGTCAGAGAACAGAACAGCCGCTAGATACAAAGGCTAGAAAATGGTGGCACTCACACCTTTAATCCTAGCCTCCTGGTGGCATGGATCTCTGTGAGTTCAAGGTCACACTGGATACAGCCAAGCTTGGTGACTCACACCTTAATCCCAGAAAGTGAATCTTTAATCCCAGGGAGTGATGGCAGAAAGCAGAAAGGTATATAAGGCATAAAGACCAGAAACTAGAAGCTTTTGGCTGGCTAAGCATTCAGGCTTTTGAGAAGCAGTTCAGCTGAGATTCATTTGGATAAGGACTCAGAGGCTTCCAGTCTGAGGAAACAGGATCAGCTGAGGAACTGGTGAGGTGAGGTAGCTGTGGCTAGTTCTGCTTCTCTGATCTTCCAGCATTCACCCCAATACTTGGCCTCAGGTTTGTTTTTATTAATAAGTACCTTTAAGATTCATGCTACATCTGCTTCTGTTTCCACCTTCATATTCCTGCCTTGAGCTCCTCCCTTGATTTTTAGGCTGGTTGGGCTATAACTTGAAAGCTGAAATAAACACTTCCCTCCCCAGATTGCTTTTGGCCATGATGTTCTATCACAGCACTGTAGCCAGTCTTAGACAGTCATCATGTAGTTTCATTCAGTGTGCATATTCATGAGCTTCCTGGAGGTATCATTCTTACGCATTTGATCATTTCTTGTCCCTCTTCGTGGCCCCTTCTTTATAAACTCTATCAGTTATTGGATGATACACACAGTGTTACTTCTGAATTTACTCCACATATAATATTGTTTAGACTTATGGTAATTAATTCTTTGTTTTGTTACACTATTTAGCTGAGCAATTTGGGCTTGTCAATACATTCTTTTATGTTATTAAATCTTGCATTTTTCTTTTTGTCAACTATACTTGTTTTGAAATTTATTTTTTTAAGTTATCTAATGTAGTTTTTGTTATTAATTATGGATTTTATGTTTTGTTGTATTTTTATTGTTAAATCCATTTACTTTAAATATATCAATTCTTTTGTTTATAAAAATCTATGCCTTGTTCTTGCCAGTTGTTCCCATAATTACACTGCTCTCTTTTCTTTTTTATGTATTTTGATTTGTTTTGACTTGTCAAAGCCTTCCTAATTTTGGTGATTTTAGAAGGAAAGTTAAATATTACAGTGACAGCTTTTGATCTTGATTTGAAAAGTCCCAGTATAATTTGAGTGTCAGTACGTGCCCTTCATGCTCACCTCACTACCCAGTCTCCTCCAGCTCAGTGACACACAATACTGCTCAACACACCTGGCTGGGGCATGGAGGAGGACCAGAAGCCTAATGAGGAGAGAGTTTATAGAGTCAGAGAAAATAATTGCTACCTATATATCTGAAGGAGTATTAATTTCGGTGAAATATAAACCTGCACTAAAAAAAAATCAAGAAACAAGATGTTCGACAACCCAGCCAATAAATGTGCTCGTGAAGTGAGCTGTTACTTGGCTAAAATATAAAATAGAAATGGCCAATAAGCATAAGAAAATATTCACGACATCATTAGTCATCAAAAAAATGCAAATTAATATTACATTGAGATTGTATCTCATCCCAGACAGAATAAGATTGTTTTAGAAAACAAATGCTAATGAGGATCAAGACAAAGGGAACCCATAAATACTACTGGTAAGAACTTGAACTAGTCTGACCACTTGAAAATTCTTACGAATGGTCTTCATAAAACTAGAAATAGATCCACCCTGTGATCAAACGATGCCACACAACGGCAGATATAATTAAACATAATGTAGAGATATTACAAATCAGTATTTACTACTGCCCCTTTCTTAATATAAGTGTTCACCCAAAGGGGAATGGACTTTTTTAAAAAAACATGGTTTAAAGTCACTGTATTTTTCAGCCATAAACAAGAATGAAGTTATATCTTTTTCAGGGTCATGCGTATAACTGGAGATAATCATAGTAATGAAGTCAAGCTAGTCTAGGAAAGATTAAATGACAAATTTTCTATCATTATGCGTCCTAGATTCTATACAGTTATAAAAAACCTGTATGTTATATGCAGATGACATGAAAGTAGAAACAAAACTGACTAGTGGAACAAAGAAAAGTAATGTGAGGGATAAAGGTTAGAAAAGGGAACATAGCCGGGTATGGGGAGATTATGCACAAAGTATATTATATGCTTGCATTAAAATAATGTTATGTAACTAGTTTTGATAAATTCAATTTAAATAGACTTTAATACATCAAATTTAATTAATCTCCCTGATAAATGAATTCATTGAATCTGTACATTGAGTTCCTATGATTCACCTACCCATTCATTCTGAAATGTGATATCCTTTGGTTTATTTTCCTCCAATATCTGATCTAGTTTGATTTTTATTGCTCAAGGACTTCTTAACATTTGTGATCCCTTGTGGACATTATTCTAGGGATGAAGGAGTTTAAACATCAACCTTAACTGTTATACTGATCTCTACTCATGAACATTTTATTGAATAGTTTGTAAGTACAGAAATGTAAATATATCATAAATAAACATCATGATAAACACTCATCAAATGCAAATGCATATATCAATAATGCTTAGGTTAAAAGGAGATCCTTGCCTACATGTAAGGCATCTCTGTATGCCTTTTCTTAGTGATTATCTTCCCCAAAGAAAATCATTTCTAAATAAACACAGCAGGTTAGTTCTGCTACTATTTGAGTCTTGCAAAAAAAGGAACTATTTAATACATTTTTTTTTACTTTTGATCAATAGATAGAGATTTATTAATATTACCCACTGTTCAATAATTACTTTTGCATGTTGCATATTTGAAAATATATATGTACTTTCTGTTATTAAAGTACTTATTTATACTTTATAATTTAAAATATAATTTAAATATAAAATATAATTTAAAAATAAATATAAATTTTTATTTATAATTTATAATTTATAATATCCATTGTTAGCAACTATTTGAATTATATATGCCTTGGACTAATACAAACATGACTATCTTTGTATTGTATGTGTTCTAATAAGAATACGCATTCATGTCTTGGGTATATACTTGAAAATTAACTTGCTTCTGTGTAAAAACATATGTACAGCTTCACTAAATGCTAGAAAATATTCTAAAATATTTGTACCAAATACCCACTCTCTATCAGGGTAAGTGGCAGAAGGTCTATACCCATGATAGTACTTGGTTCTTTACCTTTTATTTGTATTTTAACCATGTTTGTAAATAGGTAGTGCAATTGAATTGTTTTCATCTATTTATATTTAATGTGATTTTCTTTAATTGTTTTGGCATCACAATAATGATCAGCCTTACACTACTATTGAAAGTGAAAATGCTGTCATTGCTTTTTGAATTAGCTTCTCCTAGGTAATGAATATATTAGATCATTTTACAATTTTTACATATTTGTGTAATATCTTTCCAAATTACCAGATATTGGTCTTTTACTTACTTTATAATTTGAGTAGCACATTTCTTTAATATTACTGCAGAAATGATTTGTATATTCTGACTACTTTTTTGCATATACATGTAGCCTTCTACCCATTCTGTGGTTTCTTTTTAAATTCTTCTAATATGAATTTTTATACAGAGATCTTAAGTTGAATATATTACTTTTTATTGGGTGTTTGGTATTAGTAGTTGCTCTTTGTGCTTCAGGTGATGATGTTTACTAACATTTTCTTCTAGATGTGTGTGTGTGTGTGTGTGTGTGTGTGTGTGTGTGTGTGTGTGTGATGTTAGTGTATACATTTAACATGTTAGCCTTAAATGTATGTTCCATCCACAGTTGAGTTTTGTTTGTGGACTGAGGCAGGGATCAAGAGTCACTGCTTTCGCACTGGGATATCTAGGTGAACCAGAAACATTCTGAAGAAAGTTTCGTGGTGGTTTGAATGAAAATGGCCCCCATAGGCTCACAGGGAGTGGCACTATTGGGAGATGAGGATTTGCTGGAGTAGGTGTGGCCTTGTTGAAGGAAGTGTGTCACTAGGGGTGGGCATTGGGGTTTCAGTATCACAAGCCAGGCCCAAGCGTTACTTTCTCATGCTGACTGGTGGATCCAGATGTAAAACTCTCAGGTATCTCTCCAGCAGCATGTCTGCCAGTATTCTGCCATGCTTCCCATCATGATGACAATAGACTAAACCTCTAAAGTATAAGCTGTAATGTCTTTGTCTGTCCCTCCCCATCCCACAACCACTTCCAAACAATCACTCAGAGGCATATATTAATAAATGTTTGGCCAGTGACTCAGGCTTATTATTAACTAGCTCTTACAACTAAATTAACTCATTCCTATTGATCTAGTTATTGCCATGTTGTCTATGGTTTATTGGTCCTCTAGCATTCTGCTTCTTGGGCAACTTGTGGCATCTTCCACCTAAACTTATCCTGTCTTGCCATAGCCCAGAACAACTTTATTATCAACCAATGAGAGAAACACATATTCACAGCACACAGAAGGACCATCCCATAGTAGTAAGCCAGCCTCAATTAAATGTTTTCCTTTATAAGAGTTTCCATGGTCATGGTGTCTCTTTACAGTAATAGAAACTACAACTAAGACAAGGTCTCACCTATAATACACTATAAATGCATGATTGTCACCAATGAAGGCAGCCATTTTCTAGATAAATTTAAACCTAAAAGAGCAAGAGAAGTAATGAAAACATTGTGTTTCGCTGTGTATCACTGTCAATAAGCAGATGATAAAGTCTGTGTACAATACATTTTTGCTTGACACCTTTGAAGTGAAAATAATTCATTTCATTAAACTCAAGAGGCTGTGTGAAATAAACTATATTTAACAACTTACTAGCTCATAACATCAGTCATTTAAAGAGAAAAAGAGGAGCTTCAAAAGAATACTATTCAACAAACCTGTTCTAAGGGTTGTCTCTAAAATTATAGGCTGCTACAGTGGCTGTAAGCTGGGTAGATTTTAAAACTGGAATTCAAAATAAAAGCTGTCTTTGATAAAGAAAAATAATAATTAAATATGATTATAGTGATTTTGTTAATAATGAAAAGAATACTTTTATATAAAGTACATTTTACAATTACACATTTATTTTCCTAGAATTGAATTTGTACAGCAATTTTCTAATTTCCATGACACAGTAAAAATAATTTGTATGAAAGGTTTTATTTGTATAGATAAGATTCAAGCAATCATTTACTAGATGCTATAATTTATAATAAATAAACATGAATTAACCTATGCATACCTTGGATAATTCTAATCATGTTTATATAATTTCTATCCCAATATATAACTATACATTAAATTATGGGGTTTTTTTGCAATTATTTAAGACTAAGATTCAAGTGTTTCTTCCTTCTAAGCCCTCCTGCCATGTAGAACTAACTCTCTTTCTCCAACTATTCTGCCTCCCTGGGTACATTTAGTGGCATTCCTCCCATGTTATCTTGACATTAGATGCTGTTGTCTCCTCAGGACACAACCCTTATGAATACCTGCAAACAACTGCTGTTTCTTCACGTTCTTGATAGCTTTAGTCTCTGTCATACACCTAAAAATCCACAGCTTTCTGATTTTATCACACAAAGTAATAGCTGTGAGTTGCCATTGACCCAAGGTTCACTGGTTGGAGTCAGGTATGTGTATATCACTACGAACATGCTTAGCTATCCACAGTGATCATGGTAACATCATTAGAGGAAGAATCATTTTTAATGAGGCCCCAAACAGTAACTCAGAACCCTGAAGAACTTCCAGTTACTAGAATGACTGACATTGCTGAATAGACCTGTGCCAATAAATATTGATTCAAATGACAGGCATCTAGTAGATTTTTATATTTTTAATGTAGGAGAAGTTTGACCTAAAAATTCAAAATAAACTAAACACACACTGTCAAACACCTTGGCTCTAGCTGATATATTCCTTCGATAAAAAGGACTATTTTTATATCTTCCTTTAAAGTCACCCCCCCAAAAAAAATAAATTGACTTTTATTAGTAATATTATTATAATAATTTCTTCTATATCTGATAGATATTACGTTACTGAATGAACACAGATTTAAAATCAGACAGGCATGACCAACCATGCAGTGGAACCAATGTTTATGAACCTGTTTATATTCAGGCTTATCATATTCTATGGTCTTTCTTTTCATTTCTTTCCTTCCTTTCTTCTATTTTTTTTCTTTTTATGCTTTTAATTTTATCTTTTATAATTTTTTCTTTGGGGATTTCAAATATGTGCATATACAACAAAATATGTTTATAGCTAGCACCCATTTTCCCCTTCCATAACATCTCCAACCTGCTCCCCCACCAAACGCTATGTCTGCTTATCTTCTTTTTTTTTTTTTTAATAGCATACATAGTTCAATTTGTGATGTTCGTATGTCCAATGATTTGGGGCTATCCACTGGAGTATGGGCATTTACCATTGGCCACACCCACCCCAAAGAAGAATGATTCTCCTTTCTCAGCAATTAATAAAATGACAATAACACCCCTGGTTAGGAGTGGAACAACATGAGTTCCTGTCTCAACCATTCTAGACTTTTAGGTAACTTTATATTGAGCAGGTAACTACAGCTGCTGTGAACTAATTTCAAGGTATCTTTTAAGAAGGGAGAAATTCAAACAAAGTTACCCTGTATAAATGGAAAAGACAATGTTTCTCCCAGAAAACATGGGTTATTAAATGAAAATTGCAATGTGTGGCATGGGATACCATCTTCTGAGTTATTGGTTAGAGAGGCCTGAATGGTCTTTATTTTTCTGCAATAGCTTTGACATATTATTCTGCGTACACTAAGAGACATTTGATACACACGTCTGTTGAACAAGGATTAACACCATTTTATTAAACTTATGAGAATGGTTGTATATTATTCTTCTGTGTTAAACAAGTACCCACGTTTCAAACTTAAATGTATTTACCCTTGTAATAAAATAAATCATGTTTCCTATTTTATAATACAAACTAGTTTATATTTTATATAATAGCAGAGCCAATGAATTGTTTAATTTTCTAATTTAGTTTGTTCTATAGTATTAATGAGAAGAGATATGACAGATCCTTCCATATCCTATATGCCTTACTCTTTTATGCCCCAGACCATGAAAACTGTTCAAATGAATATTGGTATCTAGCATGGGCAGATCAGTGTATTTAGTACCTTTCTGACACTTAATATATATGCAGCCTCGTGATGATGAGAGTATATGTAAAACTCATCTCACAGTAGCCACTTAATGCATTCTATTACCTGCCCACATTCAGTCAACTATCATGGGATCAGCAAATTCCCAGCAAGCATACAATCTTACTATGTCTGCCATTGCTAAGTCCAATCATCCTAGAAGGCAACCATATTGTGAAACCTAAATATGACTAAGACATATGTATCCATGCTAATCTGAGAAATGCTTCCTGTTTAATGACATGAATGTATTGCATTGGAAATCACTGTCACCTGCTACTTCATGCCATGTGTGGGCCTCCCTGCATCTCTGTAGCTCTGAAACCATACTTCTGGCATCACTGTGGTACACTTTCAGTCAGCTCGATAACTTCTAAGCCAAGATCATCCTCTGGGTCTTTATTAGAGACCATGAAGTGTTCTACCCAAAATTTGACAAATCTGTAGAGATCTACTCAGATAGTAAATTAACACATGCCTCTTCTTCCCGATCACCACATGCTTTACTGATGCTTTCCTGTTTACCCCCACTGGTCAAAAAAGGAATACAAGACAAGCAAACAAGCAAAAATGATCCACTGAAGATACTTGGTCATTCAAAGTATTCTGCCTTAAAAATAATATTAAATCTCTGTATGATGAGAAATAATATAAAATTATGAGGTTTTTCTGTTGGTCTTTCTTTAACACAAATACACTTTAATATTCTTTCTATTCTCAATGCCTGTCAAAACATAAACAAGATCTAAGAAGACCTATGTGTGATTAGCATCTCTTCTTACTTTTGGGCCCACTTTTCCTCGACTTTTAAGAACAAGTGTTCAGATATAAAACCTGGATGTTCTCCATTACCTCATGTAGATTAACTGACTTTTACAACTTGGCCTATAGCCACTAGTCTCAGGCTTCTGTGGTCTGGGCTCCCGTGTAGGCTGTTTTCATGTAATTTAGTCTAATTGAAGACAAGACAAAAGACTGCAAAGGAAACGAGAATTGAGTTCCCACTTGGATAATCTTTCTTTACCAAGGTTCAGAATGGACAGTCCTCTACTCCTGCTAAAGTCCAGTCTAACGATTAATGGTTCCCAACAAGTTATAACTCACTGTAGAGTCAGAGAGTGACAGTGCCTTCCAGTTATTGTCAGTGTCTTAATGCTTATCTCATTGTGACTATTCCTCCACAGAACTTACTTCATTACATTTGAAAATTTTGAGTTTCCAGCTGGTTCTCTAAATAATACAAGACACACTGGTAAATGTATTCTACCTTTACAGAATCTGTGTTAGGTCTTTCGGCACACTTCACGTGATTCAAGTTTGTTTATTAACATTTTTAACAATGCATGTAGCTGGAGAATTTTCTCTCTGGGTCCCACCAAGCCCCAGCAGTCCAACAGCCCACTTATAAAATAAACACACAGATGCTTATATTATTTAAACTGTTTGGCCTAATGGCTCAGGCTTCTAGCTATCTAGTTCTTACATCTTAAATTAATCCATTTCTATAAATCTATACCTTGCCACGTGGCTCGTGGCTTACCAGCATCTTCACATGCTACTTGTCATGGCAGCGGCTGGCAGTGTCTCCTTCCTCCGCCTTCCACTTCCCAGAATTCTCCTCTCTCCTTGTCCCGCCTATACTTCCTGCCTGGCCACTGGCCAATCAGTGTTTTATTTATACAGAGCGATATCCACAGCAAATGCATACACACACACACACACACACACACACACACACACACACACACACAGAGGTAATGCACAATACTCCATAGCTAAGAAACACAAAAGCTTGGGTTTAATATAGTTTTCCTTCATATTGGACCAACCTACTTATTAAGTAAAACTAAGAGAAAGAGAAAGGGAGCAGGTTAGGAACAAATATCAAAACTTCTGGCAATGACACAGCTCAGTATGTATTCTCTGGCATTTCAGAGTCTTTATCACTTACCCAAGGGGTCAGTTTTCAGATAAATCTAGTATTTCATTTGAGTTCCTCCCCACTGGACAGGTATCCTCTAGTACATTTTCATCTTTCAGAGGCTTTTCATGTTATGATTTTCCATCTCTTTTTATAGCTTTGTTTTCACAAACTACTTTTGTCTTTTTCTCTTATTTCACAAAGTTTTGTGACTTGCACCTAATTTCAACTTCTCTAGTGCTCACTTGGTTCTGATTTGGTACATAGTGTCATAAAGCTAATCTAACTTGGACAAGAGTGAGAGGGATCATTAGGATTGGAGATTACTCACTTGTGAATGATGATCTGACATTCTTTTGATTATCCAAGGTGGCTTCTGTAATAATTCCACCAGGATGTGTCAGAGGACACCACAATACATCCTGTGTAATATCCTCTACTGTGCCGCTGT
>CABHPP010148079.1:0-50664 GCA_902168425.1 Peromyscus attwateri | reverse complement strand
TTCTTTCTGTCAAGCAGCTCAATAGACTCTTTTATTTGGAGACCCTTCAGTTTTATGAGTTTCGGTTTAACAAGTTCCACTGGTTGACTTGTTAAACGGAGAATAACTGAACTACATTCTTCCCTCCCTACATATGAATATGCCGTTCTTAAATTCTGGTACTCTTTTTCATCTTGTGAGATACAAGACATTTGGAGAAAACAAATTTGTTTGTCTCCTAAATTAACTGATAGTCTCAGCCAGGTCTGAGATTATTTCCTGACCTCAGAAACCATAGTATCTTTTTCTTTTTCTTTTTTTTTTATTTTAGTAGAGCACACACCATAGATTTATTTGCAATCCAATAAAGCATCTCATCCTGATTTTAGGATATAATTGACAATAAAAACACTTCTCGGATGCTAATTGTCTAGTTGGGATAATATACTTGAAAGGTTAACTACCAGTTCAATGGCAGATGCAATTAATTGCTGTAAGAACTCAGAGGCTGTGACATTTAGTGTGACTATAAAAGGCTTTAGTCAAGAAGTAGAAGTTTTGCTACTAGGATTAGTTGACTTGTAGGCCAGTGAGAGTGGATCTTCTCTCCTGATCCTGCTTTGGACTCTACATCCTGTGTGGACATCCCCCACACCCACCCTGGTAACATTAGGAAAGGAAGCTTCACAACTGACTTCCTTAGGGTTTGAAAGAACTCAGGAAAAGATGGGGTATCAGGGCTTCCTTACATCCATGAAGGGAAAGCAACCTCCCACTGATCAAAAGGATGGAAGCTGAGTTTCACCTCTCTTCCTGGGTGTTCTGGGTGGAGACACTGCCATTCTGATCTGCTGGAAAGATTAGACTAGCTATTGTCTCTCCCCTAAAAATCGATCCACTGGAGACCAAGAGTTTTCCTGCAGAAAAGCTGATTCACCTGAACACATGAAAGGGTGATGAGAGGAATAATTATCCCTGTAATGAGATAAATATACTTATCAGCTCAGCTCTACTAAGCCTGCTTGCTTTTTTGAGTTCAGACTGAAAACAGAAATACTTTTCCTTTTTCTTTCTCTTCTCTCTTTTTTTTTGTTAATTATTGAATACTAACTAAAATCTGAAGTGTGCTTTTCCCGACATTCTGGGCTTTCTCACTCTTTCTCTGAAGTACCCCTCCCCCTCTACCAGCAGCTGCTTGCCAACCTACACTGCTGAGCATGCCAGCTCTTTTAGACCCTAACTCACATCTCCTCTTCTTCTCCATCTATTTCCTCCCACAGCTGCTGAGGTTTTTGTTTCAAATTCTAATAAGGCAATCCTCCAGTTTCCTCCTGAACCCATTTGTAAATTCTGACCCATCAGCCTTGGGAGCTTTTATTATTTTTTAACAATTTATTCATTTTATTTTATGTGTATGAGCATTTTGCTTGCATGCCTATGTGTACCACATGTGTGCTTGGTGGCCAAGGAAGTCAGAAGAGGGTGTTGGATCTAGAAGTGGAGTTCCCGATGGTTGAGAGCCACCATGTGGGTATGGGGAATTGAACCCAGGTCCTCTGCAAGAGCAACAAGTGCTCTTAACCTCTGAGCCATCTCTCCAGCCCCCAGCCTTGGGATCTAACATTATTTCTAGTAGGTACTATCAGAACTGAATTGCTTTGTGCAACACCCAGTTGGTGTCTGATGGAGAATTGCTTGGTGTATGGGGAGTAATCCACACATACACTTTAGTGATGGAGTGTTGTGTGTTGTGTTGATTGTACAAGAGGAGAAAATTTATTAATCTCTCACAGAAGGGTCAACTAGGAAGCACTTTGCCTCCGTGGCTAAGCTCCAAGGCTTGGATGGGAACAGCCTGCATTCAAATCCAGCTCTGCCATTTCCTGGCTGGATGATCCTGGTCTTCACTCCTTCGAGTCTCAGTTTTCTTATGCATGTGACCTAGAAATAATAGTAGTAGCTCATCCATAGACTGACTTGCTAACTAAATGGCAAAACTCATGAAAAATGCTCGGGGAATTTGCTGCCTGGCACATAGCAAATTTTCAATTGAACTGTAACTTTTCAATCAAGCGAGAGAGAAAGTTTCAGAAGCAAGGGAAGTACTTGCCATTTTCTGACTCACTCAGATATCTCAGCAACCATTTGGGAAGACTACCCAGTCCATCTTGTCTGGATCATAAAACAAGTTATATCTCTTCCTTTATAATTACCGAGCTCCCTAACTCTTCCATACTCCAACCAATTCATAGGGAGCAGAAATAGTTCCTTCAGCCCTCACACTCTCTCATCCTCATTACTGTATCACCCCACCTAGCTACTTCTAAGATTGAACTGGAAAGAACTAAGCCACTTCTAAAGGAAAACTCAAAATTTAAAGATTCCTTCTTTGCAGGCTCCAATCATCAGTCTCTTCCAGAGCCCAATCTGCGTAGGCAGGAGTGCAGTTACTGCAGGAGGCTCACAGTTCAATATGTACTGAAGCCTACGATGTTTTCAAGTTCCATTCTGGCTGATAAATGACAAATTACTGCTGCATAACATCTTATAAGTGTTCCCAATAGAGAAATGCTAACTATACCATGATTCCCATGTGAGGGTCTTAACCATCATTTCCCATTTCAAAGCAGACTGCTTGAATGTGGACATTAGGAAAAACTACAAACATAACATGAAAAATAGTCTAGACCACCTGTCCTTGGGGAAATAGTTTGGCACACCTATTAAGTGTCTTGCAACAATAATTCAGTGGTTGAAACAACTGAAATCAGAAGGCAAGTGTCAGGAATCATATCTCCCCTGGACTCCAAGATCCCAGGAAGGCTTTCCTATGGCAAGAAAAAAGTGAAACAGGAGAAATTTGCTGCTGTTCTTCTGCCCCTCAGTGTAGATGCCCATCCAGAAAGCCAGAGCATCTCTCCATGGAAATCCTGGAATTGTCACCCAGAGACAAGAAAAATCTGAGAATGTGAAGATGATTAAACCTCCATACCTGTCCTGCCATTCAGGAGAATCGGCTTCCCCTCCAGATCGCCTCTTATGGGGACAACTGTGATTTTATATTCCGTTCCAGGCTGCAGACCTAGAAAAAAGCAAGCAGCCAACATGGGTGTGAAGACAGGCTCTGGACCCCACTCCCACACAGCTTCTTCGTGGATTCTCTTGTCCTTCACATAAGATTTATGCTGACCCCCAAATCTAACAGTAGAGGCAGATAACAAGCCCGGGACCAGCAGAATGTGAAGGGGTGGGGAACAGACGGCATGAAGTCCTTGGGGCTCCTGTTCTTTGTTGGTTATTGAGTACTTACTTCCCAATTCTATTTATAGTCCAAATGTTTTCCAGCTCCTAACAACCAGACTCCCTCAAAACTCTTATAATAGAAGAAAAAGGGGAAATCTGGCCTAAGTTATCGCCCTGTGGAAACAACTTGAGCGGTTGTTCCTCATGACACAACTATTCAGACTCCATTGGCAAAATGAAAACCAACAGTTGCTTGTATGAAGCCCACATGCTCATTCTCCTCTCCAGAAGCACGGAGAGCTGCCAGGTGTTCCCTCAAAAAGGAACTGAGGAAGTAGACAGCAGAGTGAGAACCCCGAGGATGGACCGTGAGGTTAAGAATCCTGGGGATCCTTCACTTAGATTGGCTTCTTCTAACAACCTGTGCCTATCTTGGTATTCATGACTGTGTCACATATATAACTTTTCTAGAAAGGCTTTGAAAAGTGTAGAAACTTACAAGTATTATAAAACCTGATACATCCCTGAATTCCATTTCCTGAGATCCAGGTCTTAGTATCAATAGTTCAGTCATCAACAAACGGACTCCCACCCTTTGCCTAGCACAACCCTTCTCAGCATGGTACTCAGCAAATCATCATCATCATCATCATCATCATCATCTCTCTTTCCTTCCATATGTGTGTGTGTGTGTGTAAAATCTACCTATCATCTATTTATCTTTCTATCTATCTATCCCTATCCATCCATCTATTTATCTGTATATATATATATATATATATATATGTGTGTGTGTGTGTGTGTGTGTGTATAAAACCTTCCCCACTCTACTCCCCTGCAACATTCCTCTAAAAGAAGTATTCGTACACCATCAAATACATCCTAAAATATACATAGGGTCTCCAAACTTCTGCTGACTTGGAAGGACACTGTTAATGAAGTGTCCTGGGATTCCAGCCCTGAAACACTGGCACAGAGGCAGCAGGCCTTGGAAGTGGGCTTGTATCTAGGTATCTAGAATCAAGTGTGGTCCCTAAGGCCCTGTGTCCACTGTCTCCCTCCACTGTGGCTTCTGCAGCCAGCACCTAAAATCTCCCAGTGTAGACTCTTACCAGTGATGTCGTATCTACTCTTGGGATCACGGCTCCTGGGCACAGTGACCTCAGCTACTTCCTGCCCTGTTAAGGGGCCATACCGAAGCTTGTAATAGTCCACCTCAGCCAGAGGGTTCTCCCACTCCACATCAAGGGATGTCTCCGTCTCTTCATTTACCCAGGCAGTGCCCACCACAGCAAGATCTAGGACAGAGATCAGAGAAGACAAGAGACAACAGTTGAGTGCAGAGGTCACAAAGGTCCAAAACAGCATTGGCCACTAAGTCAGCTCCCTTCCTTGACACAGTGAGAGGTGGCTTCAGTCCCAGGACATGGTCTTTAACAGGGGTCTTAGAGCCAGCCCCCCAGGTAAGGGCCAGCTGTTGGTCTTGAGATTTTCCACAGAAGGCAGACTCTTCCTAGAAAGACTCCACACCTCATCCCACTATGTATCATTCATCTTACGCTCCCACACAGACTCTGACCAAGTTGGAGCTGCTCCTTTGAGACCAGCATCCACAATGTCCAGCCCGGAGTTCAGCTGCTCTGAATTGGTGTTCTCCCTGTGGCTACCAAGTCCCTCTCCTTAGCAATAGCTATGGGAACAGACACATGTGTAGCTGGGTGATGCATTTCAAATTTTCAATATATATCATTTCTAATACAACTAGATCCTTCCTCTGACTCCCAAATTAGAGCCAATGGTGCTCAGATGTGCTATAGATTAACCCAAGGCAAAACTACAAAGCAGCAGATTTTTAACTAGGTCTGTCTCTGTATCTTTCCTGAACCTTCTATCAAATTATAATACTTTCACAAGGTCCCCAGTGTGCTCATGATGCCATATCACCCTATCCTGTAAAGGACACTCATCATATGCCTTTGTTCACAGTAAAGTACATAGAATTAAACATTTCCCCTGCCACTTGGAAAGAAAATCATGAAATTATAATACAAAGGAATAACACTCTAAGGGAAGGCCTTTGGAGAAGGGCAACTAAGGACTTTCGTGAAGACTCAGAACTGTAACAGCTGTATCCCAGGCTGATAGAGATTGCTCTTAATGTCTGAGATAGGGAAAAACAATTTCTAAGACTCCCAGCTTTGCCTCCTTCCAAGGTCACATCACCTTTACTTTGGAGGCAGTTTTATCCATTCTGACTGACCACTTGTCAAGGATGTGTGACAAGAAACTTTCATTATAGGCAGAGTATGAACTCGGTTATCTTAAGATCCCTCAGCTCTGAGTATCTGAGTATCTATGATTCTCTCTTCTATAGACAAAGAACCTCTCAGAGCCTTTCTTCTCACCTGAAGCTCCTACCTGCTAACCTCGGGTTCTGTTGTGAGACTTCTTTCAAAGAGGGAATTCCCCTAGTGGAAGGTCAACAGGAAAGTAATGAAGGCGACTCAAGCATTGTGAAAGACATCCTACATGGCTTAAGAGAATTGGGAGAGATTTACGAACTTAAAAGAAAAAAAAAGCAAGGACTTAAGGAGAATGTTCAAGATGGGAATACATGTTTAGAAGGTCTAACACTCCCTGAGGGGCAGGAAAGATAGATTTGAACTTGAATCAGTTTCGCAGAAAGACAAACTTCACAGTAGCAAGATTCTACAAATCCTCAGAGGAAGACTCTAAGAAGAGTCGCTAAGGCTTTCCACCAGATGTTCCTGCCCTTCCCTTGGAGTCTCAACACTGTCCTGCCTAGAGCAGATGCAGCTACAGGCAATGCCCCTACCGTCAGAAGCTGGCCTGGCTCTCACAGCTGTATTTAGTGTTCCCCCCTGCTCATAAACCATTTCACAGAGCATTAGCATTAGCCAAGGATACTCTGTAAGCATGCAAGCTTGAGACAAAAAAAAAAATCCTATAACTGTGTCTAAACACAGCCAAAAGCAAGACTAGTGCCCACAGAAATGACAAAATGCCCCCCCCCCTCCTGACTAACAGGCAAAGCAGCTACTTCTTCCCAGTCACAGCTTTGGCTATCTCTAGAGAAAATTCTCTAAGATGCTCAACCACAGAAGTGCTCCCACTTCTTGACAGTATACCCACCAAAGCAAATCCCTGCTTCCCCAGTTACCTAATTCAACTCCATATTCTAGAACCAATTCTTCCTTACATTCTCATTGAGACACTCCTGAAGTTTCCCATGATGAACATTTTCTTAGGATAAAATGAACAACAAACTCCAACTTGTTCAACTACAGGGGTGTTCCGCCAAAACAGGACAGGCAGCCTTCTTGTTCCACAGAGATGACTATGTGCCAACACCCTATCCATCCGGCTATTTCTCCAGGAGTTTGGAGTAGGGTGATGGCCGTACATTTTATCAGCACCAAGAACAGCACCTGGCACATGGTGGATCCTCAGTGAATGAGTGTTGAATAAAGGAATGAATCAGTCACTCAGACAACTAAATTGATCCAAACTCTCGTGTGGTGATATTTTTTTATTTGTGCTCTAATAAAGAAAGCTTGACTGGGGATCTGAGAACAAAGCCAGCCACTATCTTAAAAATAGAGGTCAGGCAGTGCAGTCGTAGAAGATGCCTTTAATCCTAGCATTCGGGAGGCAGAGATTCATCCAGATCTCTGTGAGTTCAAGGCCACACTGGGAACAGAGTCAGAAATGGTGCCACATGCTTTTAATACCAGCACTAGTTAACCATAGAGGTCTGGAGATCTGTACAGACAGACAGGAAGTGATAGAGCTGGGCAGAAAGAGGATGTAGCTGGGCAGAGAAAGGAAGTAAGATGGCAGGGCACAGAAAAGTATATAGGCATGAGTATACAGGAAGTAGCTCTCTCTTGGGTTGAGAATTTCCTAGTGGTAAGAACTTGTGGCTGGCTTGTTTTATCCCTCTGATCTTTCAGCTTTCACCCCAGTATCCAGATTTTTTATTAATAAGACCGTTTAACAATTCATATTACACTCTTGAAAGTCAATGCTGCTTTAAGAATATTCATGAAAAACTGGATTTCTGAAGTGTTAGCTGCCAGGCAGCCACATAGTATAGTTCCTACCCACACTTACAGGAAAATAGCTGCCTTTTTAAATGACTTCATATGCTTTCAAAGTTGTTTTGTTTTGGAACAGGGTCTTACTGCATAGCTCAAGCTGACCTGGAACCCGTGATCCTTCTGCATCTGCCTCCTGAGGGCTAGGATTACAGACATGAGCCACTACAGCTGGCTCAAAGTCCCGTGGTGGTGGTGGTAGTGGTGGTGCTGGTGTTGGTGATGATGGTGCAGGCGGTGGTTTTGCAATTAAAGGCCTTTAGAGCAACTAATAAGGAACCAGTCAGAATGCTCCAGACACTCTGAGTCATTCATTTGAGTTATAATACTAAATTCTTTGCACAGAAGCCCGTGTGTGTGCTCATGGTGTTTGCATGTGTGTGTGTGTGTGTGTGTGTGTGTGTGTGTGTGTGTGTGTGTACATATGTGGGTGCACTTACACATGCATGTGGAAGTCAGAGGACAACCTCAGGGGTTGTTTCTCAAGGACTGCCTGCCTTGTTTTTTTGAGGCAGGCTCTCTCATTGGTCTGGAGCTCACTGAGTAGGCTAGGCTGACTGGCCAGTGATCCACCTGGCTCCCCCTCCCCAGCATGAGAATTATAAGTACTTTTTGTGCCCACCTTTTTAACATGGTTTCTAAGGACTGAACTCAAGTTCCTGGCCTTGTTTGTTTGTTTGTTTGTTTGTTTGTTTGTTTTAGCATGCTCAGGAATGTGCTCATCTTTACATGTGATGGTAATTTTTCCTTTATCAATACGTTTCTGAATAGAGGCCCCCACCCTTCCTCTGCTTTCTTTGTTTGGGAAAGAACTCTTTCCAAACAAAGAGTTCTCCAAAAGTTCTTTGAGAGTTATTGCCAGCGCTTTTCTTACTTGCTGCGGGTAATAAACCCCTCTCTACTCTTTTAACTCCTGGACGGTCACCAAGAGATGAACCTATTGCATTTAGTGACAGAAGCAGCGATGGTCACCCTTCCTATCAGTTTGGTGTTGTTTGGTGATGCAGTGGAGACTATGCCCCTCAAGCCGGTCCCCTGCACCCTCCATCCTGTCCTGTGTCCTAGGTTTTTGCCTCTGTGAATTAAGTCTTCCAGGCCCTTCAGCTTGGGTTCAGCCAGAAGGAATCACCAATAGATCGGAAAGCAGGAAAGAGGTCAGGCATTGACTTTTTACTCTCCCTGCAGGGGTACAGTAGACTGCCTGTATCCCTCTACCAACATCACCTACGCAGGCAGCCTTTCCTACAGCTTCCCCTGGGTCAGTGTACCAATGCCCATCCTGTCCTTCAAGCTAGAACGATTGCTGCTAGCTCTTGAGTGTTCGCCTACCCAGATACTGTCCGTGCCTGTGTAAACAACTTTGTAAACCTTCAGGTGTCCCGTTTCTGTTCTCTCTTCCCTGGTGACCTGAATCTACCACTGCAGGGGACTTCAACTACTTCTCGCCCTTCCCTGCTTGAACCTGCTGAATGGCCTTGGAAGCTCAGTGAGGAGCTGGCAATTCACTCCTCAACTACCTGTGTGGGAGTGTGGGGTAACTAGACCTTCCTGGTCTCATGGAAACAGGAGACCTCTTGAGTGAGACTCAGTTCATCGGGTTTCCATTGCTGGCTTGAAGGACCTGGGAATCTGGAAGAGGGGAAGGGAGAACTACATCGCTTCTCTAGCACCTAGGGCCTCAGCTGCTGTTTTTCAGACTCCAATTCAGGGCAATCAATAGAAGGGTATTTGTGGGGGAAACAGGGGAAACATTTTAAATGGAGCCTGTCCTGGAAACCTGGGGTGTCTGGCTGTTCCTCACCTGTAGTGGCAAGTAGATGCTGAGGAGTGCTGGAAATGTCTTTCTTCACGTTGCGTAGGGTGACTATGTACTTGGTGCCAGGCAGCAAGCCGGTGATGTCGTAGGTATGCTGTTCCTTGGGCACCTGGACCTGCTTTGTATCATGCTCCTTCCCCAGGGGATAGTAGCTGAGCAGGTAGTGGTCCACCTCGCTGGAGGGCTCCCAGCTCACCAGCAGGGAATTCTCCGTGCTCTTGAGCAGCTGCAGGCCCTGAGGAGCCACCACTGCAGGCAGAAAAGGAACAAGAGGTGAAGGTGGAGACGGTGGTACTTGGTGGCCAAGGGAGTATTCACTGGCGCCTACTGCCCACTTAACGCTATGGTAGTAGGCCTGCGGGATGCAGACCATTCTTGACACCATTCCCCAGGAGGTTACTGCCTGGTTGCACACCCTAGGGAATTTATTTGTGCAACTGTGTATTCTCAGTTCTCAGACGTCTCCCAGGAACTTCCATGTGGCAAGTTCTGGCAGTGGGCCCAGCACTTTATTCTTTGTTGTTTCATTCATTGAAAATTTCATACAAAGATACTGTGTATCTTGAGCATATCTATCACTTCCTCCCCCTTAACACACTCCTTTCCACCTTCCTGTCCCTCCCTCCCTCTTCCCTTTCTCCTTCCCATCCTTTCTTTTTCTAGATAACTGGCTGAGTTCAGTCAGTGCTTCCTATGTGCACTTGGGTGTAGTCCTCACCAAGCTACTAGAGGCCACACCCAGCGGCCAACAGTTGTATAAACTCCTCAAGGAGGGGAGCGACCTGGGCATCCTCTCCCCCTCCAGCCAACTCCACTGTTCAGCCCTCCAAGGCGATCATTATTTAGAATAAAGGGCGAGATTCCCGAGTAAGACAGGTAAGTGCCACTGAGACCACGGATGGTGGGAAGGGTGGCCCGCAAAGCGCCTCTCTGGCTCTCACCCTGGGAACAGTCAGGGCCAGTAAAGCCCATCTCGCAGTAACACTCGCCGGTGTCACAGAAGCCGTGGCCACTGCAGTCGCCAGGACAGCGCTGCTCGCTGCAGTCCTCCGCGGTGAAGTCCTCATAGCACTGGCAGACGCCATGCACGCACACGCCATGCCCACTGCAGTCCTGGGGGCAGGCGGCGTAGGCGCAGTCGACCCCCACGTAGGGCTGGTCGCACACGCAGCGCCCGTCCACACAGCGTCCGTGGCCGCTGCAAGCCCCGGGACAAGTGGGCAGCTCACAGTCGGCGCCTTCCCAGCCCTGCTCACACTGGCAGCTGCAGGTCTCCGGGAAGAAGGTCCCGTGGCCACTGCAGTGGCGGCTCAGATCTGCCAAGAAGGGGAGAAACGGGTGATGAGTGGGGGGTCACCGGTTAGAGATGGCTGACATTTTCCGGGTCTTGTGGGGGCTCTGTGAGGAAAACGCTTTTCACAGGAGGCAAATCTCGGTTTCTCGTTTGTTTGCCTAAAAAGCTGCTTCTCCGGTGAATTCACTGGGTCCCTTCCTCTCTGAATGGTGGTGACTAGCGCTTTTCCATAAAGGGACTTCAAGGGGTCCACATTGGTGGTCGGGCTCTAGCATCAAGGGGCAGGGCTCCTTATGGCTCCAGAGGCTGGTGGTTGGAGCTGGACCCGGCAAGGCTGGTTGTGAACCGAGTCTACACAGAAGCTGCAACCTAGCCCAGGCCCAATGATGGGTGAGCCAGGGCATTTGGCCGGGGCCCTCCTACACAGCTAGGGGGAGCTGGAGGTCAGGCAAGTCAAGGCAATACCTTCTGCTTCTTGGAATATCTTCCCTTCTTAAGGAAACTTCCAAAATGGGGCTCCTGCTGGGAAGGAGAGTCAGGGGAGGGAGAAGGGGTATCATGCTTTTTTCACAGTGGTATGTCCCTGGTCTCTCATTTTGTACCTGGCATTTAGGAGGTGCTCTTAACCAAAACAATAAACAGCACCACTCACTGTCACTTGGGCAGCTTATGTTCTTAAAATATGAAGCTAAGAGGCTGGAGAGATGGCTCAGTGGTTAGGAGCACTGGCTGCTCTTCCAGAGGACCTGGGTTCAATTCCCAGCACCCACATGGCAGCTCACAACCGTCTGTAACTCCAGTTCCAGGGCATCCGACACCCTCACAACAATGTACATAAAATTAAATGAATTAAAAAAGAAACAGAACATGAAGCTGGGGAAACATCACACAGGGTACTTTATTACTAATAAAATGTTTAGTGTTCTGAATACTTACTATGGGCCAAGACACTAATACACACCTTCTAGTCTCAGAACTGGACTACCTGATAAAATCAGCCTCTTTGGACAGTTGAAATTTGTCAACATCGCATTCGGCTTCCTTCTCCTTTCTAAACTTATCCCTCAAATAGCGATTGGGCTTGTCAGTAAGACTGCCCTGGGATCATTCCCTTCCGGTGCCATCAGCCCAGGAGGCCAGTCTGCTGAACCCTCCCTGCCTAGGCGTCCAGATGTCCCTTGAGCTGCACAAGTGAATAAGCAGCATGGCATGGCCTGCACCCTGACAAAAGCTGACTGTGAGAGGGGCCTGCACCAGGATCTCACAGTACCCACGAGGCTAGTGGAGCACCTGGCACATAGCAGACACTCTCTAAACATTTGTAGAGCGAATACCAGGTGGTAATCTCACCAGTAGCTCCCTGGCAGCAGCGGTTGGCACTACACCGCTCCTTCATCTCTGCCATCTCTTCCTCCAGCTTCTTCACCCGGGCCAGCAGGTCCTGGACACTGTCTGCCAAGTCACAGTTCTTCTGCGGTGTCTGAAGACGGATGTTGTGCCTAAAGATGATGTTCTGCTCCTCTCCAGCCTCCCCGGCTGCCAAGAGTGATGTCCCATCATCACTGAGAGACTGTGGGTCAGTCTCTACGTGAACCAGAGCCGACTTGGGCACGTCAATCTTGTAAGTGTGGCTGACAGTGACCTGTTGCTCCTTGTCGCTGCAGCCAGGAGACTCCGGAGTAGCTGGGGCTGAAGCCACCAGGAGCACCGAAATAAGCAGGAGCCCCAGGGGAAAGGCAAAGATCCCCCAGAAACGCATTCTTGGAGAAAGGAATCAGACACTCCAAGAGGCCTAGATCCAGGAAAAAAAGAACACAAGGAAAGCCGTGAGACTTGCTGGGAGGAAATCGCCCTTTTTAGCAGATTCTGAGTCCATACACTGTTCACAGTACCAGAAAGGACTTCTCTTCACATTCACCTAAGCCAGCCTTTCATCTCCCTAATCCCTAGTGTTTATAGCAGCCTGAATGTTGACCACTTCTTCCATCAACAGTGATAACTGCACATAGAATGCTTGCTATTCGACAGCAACCATTCTGAGTATTCACATTTACTAACTCATTCAGTCATTACAACAGCCCTATTGTTAACCCCATTACTTCTTCTTCTTCACATGTCTTAGAATCGAGCTTGACCTTGCACATGCTAGACAAGTGCTCTCATGTTGAACTATACTGATACACACACACACACACACACACACACACACACACACACACATTTACTGATAGGGAACTGAAGCACATTTGCAAGCACACAGCTAAGAGTCATGGTTTTGTTTTTTTCTTTCAATGCTTAGGGGAGGATGTCTTCCTTACTGTACACGTTTCTATCACTAAGTTACATATACTCTAGCCCAGAAGGAGGATTTGAAACTGGGCAATCTGATTCTCAGGTCCAAGCTCACTACCATGCCATGCTTTTGTGCACCATTACGGAGGTAGACGCTGGAAAGGTTGAGCAAGTTGTCCTGGGTACCACAGCCAGAAAGGGCAGAGAGTGCTCAGACCCAAGTCCACTGCCTCCAAGACTCTGGCTCAAGCCTCCCGCACATGAACCCACAGGGAATGAGGATTTCAAATAAGATTACCTTATCCTCAAGCCTTCTCTGTTGCCCTCTCTCACCCCAGCTGGAGCACACTCATGTGTTTGGCCTACATTTATATGGAACACAGATGCAAATACCTTTGTCCCCATGCAGTTCCCCCATTTGATCAGATAGACTGTTCTTGGAACTGAAGGGATGTGTCACCACAGAGAATTAACCAGAATGGCACCAAGCTGGTTCTTTGTCATAATTGTACTTCTTCATGGGGCACAGTGTGGTAATCCAACACATGTGTACATTGTGTAATGATCAAATCAGGGTAATAAGCACTTCCATAGCTTTAAACTTTAGCTATTTTGTGTGTTGGAGGTTTCGTATTCATTTAGTTATTTTGCAAGAGAGAGGTCTTCATATTACCCATTTGTGCTATTCAGTCCTTAGCTCTGCCTGTCATTTGAGGCATGTGTTATTAATAGCAGTGAAAATAGCTCACCTGTTCCAAGCTCTTTCTGAATTTTAGGCTCTGGAACACTCTCCAGATGGAATGGAATGGTCAGGGGACATCTCTTACTGTCAGAATTCCATTAATAAATAGGTAGCAAGCATCTATGCTCCTTCTGAAAGTTAGGAGGGCTGGCGAAGCCAGGGTGATTAGAAGGGTATGGCAGGAAAAGAGATGGATGCCTGACTAGCCAGGAGCAAAGCAGGGATCAGCCCTTGGCAGGGGTGTGGGTGGAGCTCCACAAAAACTCCATCTTGGAGCTGATGCCGTAGAGCAAGGCTCATAAAAGCCCCCCCCCCCCCCAGGGTAACTGGAGCTGCCCCTGAGACATGGCCCCAAGGCTCAGCGGGGGTTCTCTGCCCCAGTGGGCAGAGGCCAGCAGGAAAAATGGGAGTCTCTGAATCACTCACAAACAGTTCCTACAAACAGGTGTGGGTCCAGTACTGTAGACCTTTACCATAGCAATAACTGGAAAGAACTAACTGATAAAGGTGTCTGTTCCCCACATCACACTACACCTCAGAAAGCAACTTGGGAAAGACAGAACAGTTGAACAAGTTGTGAGAAGACGAACAACATCCAGGTACACACACACACACACACACACACACACACACACACACACACACAGGTTGTGGATACCAGCAACCTGAACTAGGAGAAAAGAAAAGCCATGCACTGAGGAGACTGCGGTTTGGACACGAGAAAGGATTTGAGTTCATGAAAGTGATGTCATACCAAAGCAAGGAGAAAAGCTTGGGGATCTGCTTGAGACCTCTGTGAGAAGGTGGAATTGGGAGAGCCAGCAAAATGAGCTGGAGGGTAGGTGTGAAATAGAAATATGGAGTAGAGATTCATTGAAGTTTGTCCCAGTGATAAAGCAACCAAACACAAACTGTAAGTCTCCAGCTGGAAGCTGAGGAGCAGTGGCCATAACGACTTGCTGCTGATTATGTGACCACTAAGTGCAAGGCCACAGATTTAGACCCAGGTAAGAATGGAACCTTCACTTCCATGTACTCCTGGGCTCACTCAAGTGTCTACTGTGGATGTAGCAAGACATAATCTATACTTTCCAAAATCCCCTCTGGACAACGTTAGAGCCAACAAAATCAGCTTCTCTGCTCCCTCCTACCATCCAGCGCCACCCTCCAGCCTAATGCTCACTATTCCTGAGTCCTAAATGGAATGCAGATGTTTTTTTCTGAGAAGTTCCCAACAAAAAATAGGGAACTCCTGCCATAAACCACAGCAAGGCTGTCCAAAACCCCGTCTCACAGTGTTTGTTTTTGAAGCCTGGAACATGAGAAACCCCAGAAGCTCTTGCAGGAGCCTTCTGTGTCGCCTGGCCTGAATTGTAACAAGATGTCCTTGCTAATCACAGCTTCTCAGATTGCACATGTTGAGCTCAGCTTTTCCTGGGCAGAGGGATTGCTCGAAAGAAGACGAGCAGGGCAAGTCCTCAGTCTGACACTGTCAAGCTGCTGCCTCTGGCTCCAATGAGCAGCAGGAGAGAGCCTTTCCCTGCTGACCAGCATGAGGAAGGCATGACTTCATCCTCTGTATTAATATGCATAGCACCCCACAGACAGCTCTCTGTGGGGGAGAGAAGCAGACAGCAAATTTCACCAAGAAAAACCATAGATGATACATTTCCGAGTAAAGATGACTCTATGGGGAGGTAGCTTCTGATGGAAAGTGGGGAAGATGCTGGAGGAATTCATGAGGCAAAGGGTTTTTATACACTGGAAACCATGGAAACCAAGGGTTCCACCCCCCACCCCCCACCCCCGCCAGGAACTACGGTCTCATTGAAGCTGAGCATCATTGCGGGAGGGGCATTGAGTGGTGTGAGAAGGTAAGAGACAGTGGTCGGAGTAAAGGCTGCCACTGTGGCCATTCTGAGAAAGTCTTTCACAGGGTTTACTGCTCACCATGACCTAGATGGATGGATGGTCCCCTGGATCTGCCTTGAGACACACTGATGTCACAGGGTTCGATGTTTGCATCCTCTTTCTTCCTGGTAGCTGCAGCTACTCCTGTGGCTTTAGTTTCTAGCCCAAATGGACCACGTCCAAATCTGAAGGTCTATTCCCAGCCCAGAATGCCTGTTAGTTCAGGGATGGCAATTGCTAGGACGATACAGGTCCCTCCTGTTTTCCTAGCCACATAGCATAGCTTTGGCCAAATATTTTGTGAATTAAATAATAGGGGGCACTAAATTTGTGTGTGTTTATTGGACGTTGGGTACTGGGCCAAACAATTTTAAAACATTAGCTTTAATTAGTGCTCAAAATGATGATAGTCAATCAACAATATTCTTTGTCCTGAGCACTCAAAACGTTAAATAATTGTCAGGACACTCAACTAGCCAAGCATCAGAGCTGGGCTCACACACCAGGTCTATCCATTCCTCATGTCTGGATTCTTCATTTTTCTGCAATATATACTGTAGACGTGGAAAGAAAAACACAAAATATCCTCTTTCCTGCCATATTTCCTTCGAGAGATGGGCTCTGAAAGGAAAGGAAAGCCAAGACATACCAGGTATTCAGCAAAACATCAATAAATCAGTAGCGGAAGCCTGAGCCTGCTTGGCCTGTAACCAGTGCAAGCTGATGCTAGGAGTGATGAATTATGCTTCCCTCACAGGGAGCGTAGGTCCTAGCACCTCCCAGAAGAAGGTAGGAAGCAGCAGAGAATACCAAGACCTCTATCCACTGGGCTCATGTCAAGCAAGCCTTAGCAGGAGAGAAGCTAAGTTTCCAAGCCTCTCAGTTTCCAAGCTCTTCTCCTTAGGGATGAGTGGCCTTTGTGTCACCTCATTCTCTCCAGAGAACGACACATACTCTGAGTCAGGAACAGAAAATACTACTTACATCAAATAGGCACTTGCCAGCTTCTAGCCACTGGCAAAGAGCTTCGTACTTAAATTCGAGGCTTTCTCTGCGCCTGCATGACCTCATCCTGCCTAACGGTTAACCACAAGCAAATGAGCGCACTGCTTTGGGTCTTAGAAGAGCTGTATTATCATGGATTTCCAGTAGAGTCACTAAGAAGATATTCTCTCCCCAAATAATAGGGTGGACCTCATTGAACTATGCAGGAAAATGAAGGAGGGGGTGGCCAAGGACGTCCTGGTGTCACAAATGTCATTGGCAAACTTCACTCCCCCCTCCACTCTTCTTGAGCAGAGTTTGCCAGTGGTCTCCAGCCTGGGCCCTGCATGGTTCTGAGTCTTGTGACAACAGTACTTGGTCTAGGAAATCAAGTTCTCAGGGAGCTGAACAACCTGCTGTGGCATGACCCATCCTGGACGTGAGACCTCAGACAACCAGTGTCCCCATTTCCCACTCTTCAGTATGCAAGAGAATCTGGCATATGAGGCAGCACTGACTCTGCTAGCTAGCCTCGAGTTGAGCCAACTTCACACATATCATTTTATCTGTGACTCAGAACTCTCTGAACAGGCATTCCATACAGGATGAGAGACCAGTCAAGAATGAAGATGTGGCTTTATATCATATCACATCCCAGATTGTGTGCTTCTGTACTCCTAATTCAGTTGGTCCACCTGACGAGTCCCCAGGAAGTGTTTGTAAGGGCTCTCACATCTTATGCAACAACCCTTTATCTATATATGTTTCCTACCCACCCAGGATGGAAAAGACAATGGATGATGCACCCAGCCCATCCCTGGAGCTCAACTACTTTTTCAGGAGTTTCAACAGGCTCATTTTCTTTTATCAACTAAATCTGCCTTTTACAAAGGGTCCAATGAATGATGACAATAGTAGCTACTATTTTTTCCTACACTTCTTATACAGCAGTCTCTATGCTAAGAGCTTTAAAAGCTGTCTGTGAACAATGGGCAAAGACGGTCATTTATCCCTGTGGGAATGAATTAATTTCTCACAGGAAGGCTTTCTGTTAGTCTCCATGGACCAATCTCATTCACAATGGGGAGATAAAATAGACATGAGATCTAAACTCGGGAACCTGCTTTTACCAACCCAGTCCCCAGGATGATCAAGTGTCAGTTGATCTACAGTTATCCCTATTTTCCACAGCAGTGATGCGCACCTCATGACACTTGTCCTTCAGGTGAATGCTAATAATGCATAATGAAAAGTTACAATTTCTCTCTTTAGCTCAAATGTGTTTTTCCACACACTGAAGCAACTTTGAAGTTGCAGCTTTCCATCAAGCTGAAGGGGCAATGCTGATTTCCAAGAATGCACACTGTTCTACCCACATTGGCTAGGCATGTATTTAGACAGTCGCTGTTGGCCTCTGCCTGAGTCCTCTGTGGTGGAGCCAGGCCAAGCTGCTGACCATCAGGAATCAAGTTTGATAGCCCAGCACCATCCGCTCACAGACTGGTGGTTCCAAATGCTCCAACAGAACCTAAACCATGATCTCATGTCTGCAGTCAGATCCTATGGGAACCAGGGCTCTGGAGTGAGCAATGGAGAGGTAGAGTTTCCATGGGCCTGGGTGTGATTTCCTCAGGCATCACCTCAGAAAAGAGCTGGTCTACCCTATGTGTCAAACCACGGCAGAGCACTGGAATGGAAGCCAAGAGCCACAAGATGGACTGGAAATCATCTGCCCTAGATTCCTTGCTTTGGGAATCAACACACTTGGAAACAATAAAAAAATTCAAAGTAGCATGAAAGAAAGCCAGGTGCTTTTCCACTTTGGTCCTAGGGGAAGGACACCAGGATTGATAATCTCTACTTCCTCCTGTGTCTCTTCTCTTGACACTGTCACCGTCACTGAGACTGCAACAGACGCAGAGCCATGGCTTACCTGTGCGCAGATGTGGATACTCTGTTATTCTTATGTTGAGCTTATTCTTCTATGAATGCTTATTTAAGCAAATCTGGTCCTTAAGAGTGAACTGCTGTCTTTTCTCATTTGGTCTTCTTCCCTCCTCTTATCCCAGCCCTCTCCCACCCTCAAAAATTATAAACAAAAAGTCAGATCTCCAAAAATGAGTCTACCACATCACTCTTGAAGTGTTTCAACATGCCTGCTTTGCGGCACTATAAGGGTAACTATATGAGAATTGAGGGGAAAGAAATTTTCCTCTCACAAGTAATAATTAAAACACATACAACTAAATGGGCCCCTTCATGTGAGTTTGCAAGCATCATTTTCATTGGTTCACACAAAAATCTCAAAGACAGAAAAGTTGTAATAGTTTCCTAATCACAACCGAAATGAAAATTCTGTTTTAAGAGAACAACGAGCTATACCACATAAGAAATTACACACAGAGAGAGTTCTTTGCAAGAAGTAACATGAATAGACTTCGAAAACATTCCATCAAAATGCACTGCTTCAGGTAAAATCTGGTGCCCTACACACTGCACTTGACAGGTAAGGGCGTGGTACCTCCCCACAAGGGGAGGACAGGGTCTAATGCCAGCTGAAGACATGGTTCACAGGTCCTGGGAGAGAGTGTTTGAACTTAGTCTCTATTGCCTTTCCTGGATTTTCAGCAGTACACTTCAGCCTAGAGTCATTCCACACCAGCCATTCTCTTGTCAGTCATAGGTAAAGCCTCAGTAGCTGGCATTCTTACCTGGGAGGTTGCTGGACACCACTTCCAATGCTCCTGCCTCCCGTGAGCTGGTCCGGATACTGCAGACCTCAAGGCTGGCCTATCCCTCAATGTCTCCTCTCTCTTCTTCCCTCCCTGGGTTTAAATCATGGCTGGGACAGAGGAGGAGCCAATCATAGGGGCTCCAGGATTTTCCTCCCTTCCCGGACTCTGCTAAGGATTGAGCAATTCATTCTCCTACTCTAACTAGGAGAGGAAAAAAAATATACATTCCCCCTTTCCTTCTTACTTTGATTACACAGCAGCTAAAAATACCACGGGCTGTTTCCATTTAAGCAGATGCAGAACAAGGATATTAAAAAGTTTGCATGTCTCCTGGCCAGGAGCTGAGTCTCGGGTTTGAAAGTATATTTATTAAGTCTCTTTTCCACGTTTCAGACATTCCAGAACTTACTGCCTACTACTCTTAAAATAAGGAAAATCCTTTAGCGTAGGAAGAAGTCAGCAGAAACTTCCAGGGGTAGACCCCGCTTTGACCCCACACCTCTATCACCTCACACCTGTGAGAGGCAGGGCTCTGGAGAGGACTGAGGACAAGAAGAGCAGTCCCAGGACTTTGGGGCGCACTCTGCCACACACCTTCCCAGGTGCCTCCCACACACTGGCTCCATGAGAACTCTAACTAAGGAAGGAGAGCATCACCCATCCCAGACTCCGTTTTTCTCTTGCCGCGTACAGACCTTCATCCTTCCTGTGGTGTTTCTGTGGGTCACGGGCCAACCTGCTTCACCCTCCCTTACCACTCCTCCCGGCCCTGCCCAAAGCGGATTCTGGAGGGCAGATCCACAACACAATGGAGAGAGCCCACAGCTTTCCGGTTCATCTCCATTGCCGTCAAAGACTGTTAGAGGGAACGGAGATGGATGAGGACAGAGGGAAAGAGTTCTCTCCAGCTTTGTTACTGAGCCAGGCCCGTTCTGCTCATCAGGCTCTATACTGAAGCAACATTTTTCAAAAGGGAAACGGCTTATGCACAAGTCAGTTGTGATGCTTAATGGGGTTTAGAGTCACCCTGGAGATGGGCTCCTGAGTGTGTCCGTGAGGGCATTTCCAAAGGTTTAACTGAGGTGGGAAGGCCCATCCTGGACGTGAGTGGCACCATCCCGGGGACTTGGGTCCCAGACTGAATGAAAAAAGAGGGAGAATAACAGGAGCGTTTGTCTTTCTCTGCTTCTTGGTCACAGATTCAACATGGCCAGACTCTGTACACCCCTACCGCCACGCCTCGCTTCCTGTGGTGGACTTTACGTAAACTGTGAGCCAAAATCAACTCCTCCTCCCTCAGGTTTTGTTATAGAAGTGAGAAAATAACGAATGCAGCAGCTAAGGATGAAGGTGCAAAAGGAAGCCTCAAATCCATCTCCCTGAAAACAGGATTCAGGGATACTTAGGGGATAGAGAAGCAGGGTTGTCAGGAGGCATAGTGAAAGGTGGTTGGAGGTGAGGAAAGGTGAGTTTGTCAGGGGTCAGCATATGTCTAACCAGACATCCTAGCTCTTCACAGGACATGTGTTCAGAAAATGGTGGTGTTAGCGGGATCAAAAAGTGGATGTCAAAGGGTCTTACACTTTGCACAGGCCGGGGCAGAGGGGTCAGTAGTTTCAACTGAGTTGAGGTAGCAAAAGTGACCTCCAAATTCTAAAATAGAAAACGTAGGCAGGTTTTCTCTTATGACTCACATAGCAGAGGTCAGCGACAGCAAAGCTGATGGATACTAATATATCCCTTAGCTACGTGATCTCTAAACTTGGTCATAAAAGCTAGTAACTAAAGTGAGTAGCAGCAAAGTGTTCAGTCTAAAGATTCCCCCTGGTTTCAGTTTAGAGAAGAGCCCAGGGTCAAAGTGCTCACGTCGAAAGCTGTGTCTGTAACTGGCAGGTGACCTTTGGCTTCCCCTCTTCATGTCTCATTTCACTCCTCTCTGAAATAGGAGCATTACACATATTGTGCAGCTTGAACAAGTTGAGATACGTTAGATCATAGAATAGTCCAAAGGACAAGATGAGGATCCAGTAGCAGCTGCTTTTGTTACTCTGATTATTATCCCTTTTGATTCTTGTATGTCCCACTAAATACAAGTGGATAATCCCCATCTCAGTCCAGAGGTTTTCATAGTTCCCATCGTCTTCACTTACAACCACGAACAGTTCTACCTGCCCCAGGAATCAGGACAAGAGAGTCACAAAAGTGACCAGGGTGGTGAAGCTGCAAATGGCTAGGAAGCTCCCCAGCCCCAAATACCTTTCCTCCCCCTTGGATATCCTTTTCTGCTTCTTAACTTTGTCAGCCACCATCAGGAGCTGCCTGATGCCAGTTCTCTCCACACGAGCAGTCTTTGCCTATCCTCTGTACTACTCTACTTTCTACACCGTCGGCAGATGTAAATCAGTGGAAGAAGCTCCTTGGTGCCCCCATGGCAGTAGCTTAACAAGATGGAGGATTCCTCTCTCCCAACAGCACAAGAAGGCAGATTAGACAGGAAGCTACCATCACAGGTCTCTCTAGAACCATCGTTCAGCCAAGGCAACAGGGGAAGGTGCAAGAGCAGAGGAGAGTGCAAGCCGTTGCTCGCACGAATGAAACTACTTTATCTTCTAGTCATCTCAGACTTAGAGAAAAATTGCAAAAATATTATAAAGAATTCCCATCTACCCACATTCTCCTAAAACTTTTGAGCCTATGTTAAGGATGTGGTTTGCCTTTTTAGCTTCTTCATCCTAAATGACTTCAGTGCATAGTAGTTCCCCCAAAGCAGAAATAAGCTCTTCCACAACTTCCACATGATGCTAGAAAGCAGGAATTGATACTGACATCATAATACCGTTGATTGCCTGGCTTATAGATTGCGTTCAAATCAGATCAACTGTCTCTCTAATGTCCTTTATACCAAAAAATAAAAATAAAAAAAAATTTTCAAAAAAAAGAGTGTTGTTTTTGTCCCAGGCCCCAATCCAGGATAATTCATGACATTCATGTGTCTTAACCTAGAGTTGTTCTTCAGCCTTCATCTATTACAGCCTCGACAGCTTTGGAGAGTGGGGGTCAGTCACTCTGCAGAACACCCACAGTTGGCTTTTATCTAATGTTGCTTCATGACTAGAATTAGGTTGTGGTTTTGGCAGGATGCTGGGAGTCCTCCTCACCCTGTCCTGTCAGAGGGCACTGATCTCTCAAGCTGTCCTACGGCTGGTAGTGTTCCTTTGGGTTATGATGGATTGAGGTGGCAAGGCCAGAGCCTGGGAAGAAATAAATCAGAGTCCTTAAAAGTCAAATTACTTGCTGGGCAGTGGTGGCACATGCCTTTAACGCCCAGCACTCTAGAGGCAGAGGCAGGCGATGTCTGAGTTCAAGGCCAGCCTGGTCTACAGATTGAGTTCCATGACAACCAGGGCTATACAGAGAAACCCTGTCTCGGAAGAAAAAAAAAAGCCCACAATCAAAAAACAAGTCAAATTAATTTTAAGAACAAGAGTGTCTATACACTGTTAGATTACTACTTACATTTATATAAGTCGCTCTCCATCACCCCAGTCTTTGGTTGTTTTCTACACACACCAACACTTTCCAACTGCTTCGAGGAATGGAAATAAACCAAAGACAGGAATTAGGTCCCATCATGGTTAGCACTGGCTAAGAGCAGGAGGTGACTAAAGGGTATAGGACACACTGTGACAGAACTCAGAGGAAGCAAGAATTCAGCCCCTTTGCCCTGCCCGGGATCGAAGTCACAAAAGCTGGCTATGCAGGGGAGGAGCAGTGGATTCTTTGCTTTCTCACAGGCTGTAAGACTGAGGTTGGGGCTGATTTCATTTAACCTTGATTGGCCTCTGCATTGGAGGATTTCTTCTCAGAATCTCATGTAGATACATTCTGTGCTTATGGGCTCGTAGATGAGTCTGTTCAGCATGCAGAGTTCTTCACTTCAGTGTGAGTCCTAGAGAGCGAGGGAACCATTTTCCTTTACTGCTTTAACATTTATCCAAAGCAAAGCATGTATCAAGTTACTTATAATCACAGATTTGTTCCTCAAGATACCCAAGGACAAAGCAAAGTATTCAAACACCAAACAAACTGAGCCAAAGCCCTGGCGGTAGGCACTGTTAGCCAGTTCCCCCAACAGCCCTGTCTTTCCTATTACCTGAGAGAATTTCCTATTAAATGAGAGGATATCATTTTTAAAAATAAAAGAAAAGTTCTAGAATATTTACTATGTAGCTCAGGCTAGCCTTGAACTTGTAGCAATCTTCCTGCCTCAGTCTCCCCCAAATATTGGAATAATAGATGTGAACTACTGCTCCTACCTAAAAATCCCAATTTTATTTCAGGATCTACTTATGTCCTCTTAATCTGCTACAGGGAAGTCTGAGCCTGTTTTCCAGGAAATGGATTATAGCAGCTGCTGCTACTTCTGCTTCCCATTCTCCTGGTCTTCCCCCTCCTTCTCCTCCTCTTGCTCCTCCTCCTCCTTCTGCTCCTCCATCTCCTGGTCCTCCTCCCCCTTCTCCACATCTTCCTCCTCCCCTTCTTCCTTTTTCTTGGCTCACAAATTTAAAACCTGTAGTCCACAATGGTGAGGCATGGCAGAGTTTGTGGTGCTGGGAGCATATAGCTAGGACCCTCATACATTGTCTGGGACAGAAAAGGAAGCTGGTCTGTGATGTAAAACTCTAAGGCCCTCATCCTGAAGATCCATTTCCTCTTTAAGAGGCTCCACCTCTTAAAGGTTCCACGTTCTCCCAGAATGGCACCACCAACTTGTGACCAAGATTTGAGCACATGAGCCTATGGGAGGCATTTGCACTCAAACTATAACATTCATCTCTGGCCTTCCTAGGCTCAGGACCACCTCATAATGCAAAATACATCCAGTCAGACTTCAAAGGTTCGCATAGTCTTAACATTTTCAACATTGTTCAAAAGTCCAAAGTTTCTTCTAAGCTTGAAAGCAATATCTTAACTACAAGACTTAACTACAACAAAATAATAATAACAATAATAATAATAATAATAATAATAATACTGAAGAAGGGGATTTACATACTTCCAACATACAATGGTACAAAGTAAACATTGTCATTCCAAAAGATAGTAACAGGAAGATAACAAGGAAAGATCAGGCCAAAACACAGAAGGCCAAACACCACCAAACCCTATAGCTCCATGTCCAGTATCTGGTACTCACAATGACATCATCTGTGCCTCTTCCTTCCAATTCTGTTTCTCCACTTGGTGCTTCCTGCTTTCCTTGGAAGAGGACCCATGTTTGTAGCATCATCAATATTCTGAGGTCTGCAATACAATATAGGCTTCATCTTCAAAGCTTCACACACAACCTTACTCGGGAGTTCCATTCAAAGAAGCTATACCTGTGCCATACTGCCTGGCGTAAGCAGCTTTTTTGGAACTTCGGTGCAAGCCTCCATGACCCCATAACACCTACATTTTGCATGCCTATAAAACCAATACTGCCTGAATGACTCCAGGTTCTGTAGCTAACTTGGACCATGGTGCTTTGCATTCCTTTGAGACTGAACCTGGGAAAATATTCCCCTGGACAACTATTTTCCAGGGGGAGTACCTTGAAGGCTCTATGATTTCAGATACCCTTCTTTCAAATGAATTTACATGATTGCACCTCTGAACCTTCTCAATGGGTGGAGTCTGGCCTTCAAGACACCTCTCTTATTTTCCCAGAGCAAAGCCCAAAGTTTCTCCTTCCTGGCATGAATCTCTTCAAAAGTATAGACACTAGTCAAACAAATGCTGTTCACAACTTAAACTGGCTTTGTACTTTTTTCCTTGCTAAGATGCACATTTTGCATATTTTTCTGTCCCATTTTCTACTCTTTCTCCCTCTCACTGTGTATCTTGGTAAATAAAGCAAGCAACAACTACTCCACAGCCTGGGTGTTAAAACTTGTCTTAAAACTTCTTTCACCAAACAACTTCGTCCATTAGTTTTTAATTTAGTGTCACTCATGTTTTCAGGACACAAGCATAGCCAAATTATTTGCCAAATATAACATGAATGGTCGATAGCCCAGTTCCCAGTAGAGTCCTTTCTATCCCCTGAAACCACAGGAACACAGTCTTTAGTGTCTACATTCCTATTAGCATTCTGGTCTTTCAAACTTCCATGATTGGCCCATTGAGTTCAGCTTATTGCATTCCAGAATTTCTCAATCCCACAGTTCCAAACTCTTCACCATTCCTTCCATGAAAGAGTTCAGAATAGCTGTGAATTGCCTGGTAAAAGTTTGTCACTTAAGTGTCTCCACTTCTCAGTACCAATTTTCTATATTTGTATTAGTTCTCTTTGTGGTGGCTGATTGCCTGACAAGATGAACTTGGGGAGGACAGTTTATTTTGGCTCAGGGTTGAGAGGGTGTGGTCCAGCACCATGGGCAAGGAGGATAGCAGAGTCCATGACTGTGGGCACATGTGGCTGGAATATATGAAGTATTTGATGTAGGCACAGGCAGACTAGGAAGTTGTTTTTGACTCTTCTAAGCCAACCAGGATAATTCCATAGCCGTTACTAGCAACCAATTCAGTCAAGAACATGAAATGCACTCAGAGCACATGAGACATAAAGGAGAATATATTTGCAAAGACTCAACGAAAACCACACACACACACACACACACCAAATAAGAGATGAGTATTGCCCCATCCGTATAGAATGCCTGAAGTGGTGGCATCTGTGACACCTTGTGACTCCCCAGAAAGAGCACTGACCAAAGACTAAGGAAAAGGATCAAGGATGACTTGACAGAAAATGGGAGAAACTCTGGCAACCACAGCAGCAGTTGGGAGGTAATGAGGAGTTCAAGGACATGAGACACTGTGAAAGACGGAATGGAAGGGAGGGAGGGAGGGAGGGAGGGAGGGAGGAAGGAAAGAGGGAGAAAGAAAGAAGAAAGAAAGAGATGAAGGAGGGAGGAAGAGAAGGAAGAAAGAGAGGAAATAAATGGAGGGAATCTGGGTTTAATGACATTACCAAACTACTGAGTGAACTACCCCTGGTGTTTTCCTGGATCAGAATTTTCTGAATTCAGAATTTTGTTTCTTAGAGCTGAAATTAGTCTAAGAATTACAAAAAACAACACATTTTTTGGTAGCAACTGGATTTATTAATGTGCTGCAAAGAATACAGACTTACGTAAGACTTCAGAAGGAGACAAAGTTACATCCAGTAGCAGGCCACAACTTGGCTACAAGAAAGTCCAATTCCAAAGCTTATTGTTCTTTTAGGTGCATTGTGTTGTCTGTAAGTTAAGACCACAAAGGCTAAAAATGGATTCTCTGCTGCCCTCCATTACACAGAATGAGTCTATTTACCCACTGCTTGGACCAGAACTAGCTCTGTTGCCTTCCCTTTCCAAGTAGAATGAAGCAAAGGGATAGAAACTATGACTCTAAGATTTGTCCTCCTGGGGCCCTGTAGGTTCAGGTATCTCCTGCTGGATTACATTGCCTCTGGAGAATGAAAGAAAAAAAAAATGAGATGGCTCACCTGAGCATCCTGATTGAGACACCAGGCATTTGAAGAAGCTCAGTCAGTATCTGCAGGACAACCAGTAATCCAAACTACCAAACACGGAACAGTAAAAAACAATGATTATTTGAAGTTACTATATTTCAGAAATGTCTTCAATGTAACAATGGAAAAATGACATCAGAACCTATACTGAGAACTGGACTTGGGGACACATACTTGTGATCCCAGCATTTAGAAGGCTTAAGCCGGGGGATTGCACAATGAAAGCCATCATGGACGACATAATGAGTCCCTGTCTCAAACAACAACACTACAACACAACATGAAATAACAACACAAAACTACTACTATAACAACATACACAACCAGTGGACAAATTTAACATGAAACAAATTCCAATTCATCATTTTATATAGCAGTGCTGAAAAACAACCCACTCTAGAACAACCCAGAAAAAAAGTGTCTGGCTCAATGACTCAACCAACATGTTATTATAGCATCTTCTTTTATTTGAGAAAAATGTAGAAGAAAGCATTCCAGTTATCGTCATCTCCCATTGTATTTGTCCTAAGAAATCACCAGAAACACAACAGACTGATGTGCTGGCTCTGAGGGAGACTAAATCAGTTATGTCTCACTTGGAGAGCTGAAGCTGGTCTGTTTGAGGTGGTTGCTATGTTCTTCTATAATGTCTCTAACTAGGATGCTACCGAATAGCTCTAAAGGAGCTGAAGACAAACCTGAACAGATGTTATTGTCAGGATATCTTGGCACACATTCTATCTCCCATCCTGCAAATTAGGCTTATTCTGTACCTACAAGATTGTCCCCCACACCTTATTTCCTTTCTAGTAAACTCTAAATTCAAGCTTCTAACAGTGCTTACCAGGATGTGCCATCTTTGACTTGAAATGTGCAATTGCCTGTAAAAATGAACAGAATGTGGAATTCAGCAAAGTGGAAGGTTTATTATTCCTTTCAAGGCTGTGAAAGACCTTGATTCTTTTTCCATCAATATTTTCTTCTCTTGGGTCAATATTTTTTGATACCCACCTCACTGGAAGTCAATATCTTCTTATTATTCTCTTTTGGCAATAACACTTGCTACAAGCCAGCTGCCTGAGGTATGTGGGGCCAGAGAGCTGGATTTATAGCTAGGAGCCTGGAACCTAGTGGGGATAGCAGCTTTCTTTAGGAAGCTCTTTATGTATCACTAGCACAGTGGTTGCTATTTACTAAATATTATTTTCATTATAAAAGCAATTTACTATTATAGTCTAAATAGGAAATGCAGAAAAAATATAAAGAAGAAAATTAGTATTTCCTATAATTCTCAACTTTGGAGATAATCACTGTTTTTCCTGCAAATGAATACATGCATGGAGAAATATGCATAGCTCTGCACATGCTCAATAAAGACTGGGCAAATTAAGATTGCATTATATGGAAACTTTTGCTTCTTTTTACTCTTTATATAGTAATGTTGTCCTCTGTTTTCTTACCTATATTTTCAAGGCTTGTTTTCTAATGTTGCCTAACATTCTCAAACGCATATTTAATACATAGGGGAAAGAGATGATTACAAAAGACACAAAAATTGTGGGTGGGGTATAGAAATGCTCTGTGTATTGACCATAGAAGTTGTTATAGAACTTGTTACAGAAGTTGTTATATTCATCTGTCAAGACTCACCAAAATGCATCCTTGAAGGGCTAGAAAGATGGCTATGTGGACAAGAAGAGTTGTTGCTCTTCCCAGAGGACCACAATTTTGATACCAGCACCAACACTGGGTGGTTCACAGTCACCTGTAACTCCAGCGCCAGGGGATCCTATACCCTCTTCTGGCCTCTGGTCTCTGTGGAAACACACACACACACACACACACACACACACACACACACACACGAATGAAACTAAGTATTTTTTAAATGAATACTTTAAAGTTTGCCACATATAAATTATACCTCACATCTGACTTAAAAAGCGAAGAGTTCTTTAAAGGATTGCCATACAATTTGCCCCAGGGTTGCCTACACTCTGGGCTACTCTTTCATTATCTCGGTCTTGCCAACCTACAGGAATGGCTGGAAGGGTGTGTGCAGGGGTGTGGGGGGGGGGGGTGTGCATGAGCATAAGCATGTGTGTCCATGTATGTATGTGGTGTGTGGAAGCCAGAGGTCTTCATTCCTCAAGAGTGAAACACTTAGTTTTTTTGGAACAAGGTCTCTCACTAGGACCCCAGGGCTGGCTGGCCAGCAAGCTCCAGGGACCCATCTGTCTCTGCCTCCCTTGCACTAGCATTATAAGAATGGGCACAACAAACATTTTACTGCTGAGCTCTCTCCCCAGCCCTCTCACTGGGAGATTTTAACCAAGTTAGACAGCAGCATTGTGGGTAGCAAAGCAGACACTCTGATCTAGATGGGCTTGGATGGAAATCAAGCACTATGCTCTGTCAAAGCTCCCCTGGTGCTCTAGAATGTACCCTTTGGGTTGAGAATCACCAGACACAGCTAAGTCATAAGAAAGACAAAGGGTCAGGAGGGGATAAAATAGAATGAGCAAGTTGTACAATCACAAATTCAACAAAACAAAATTTTTATTATCCCATTGGCATTTTGGTCCTGTTTCCCCTAAAGCCAAGCAATAGTCATATAAATGTTTTGTTTTTTTACTGAGGTTCAATTCACATGTTATTATGCTCTAAGTGGTTTGAAGCAATTGTGCATTCATACGGTCACACAGCCACTACCACTAGCTAATTTGAGAACATGTCAGGAACCCCAGAAGAAACCCACACACACACATATTAGCAGTTGTGTTCTTTTCCTCCCCAAGTTGCCTGTGACAGCTCCTAGTCTGTTCTGTCTGTATGGATTTGCCTATTCTGGAAACCTCATATTAATGGAATCATGAAGTACATGTTATTTTATGACTGGCTTCTTTCATTTAGCAGAGTTGTTAAGCTTCAGCCTTGTAGCATACATCAGAGTTTCATATCTTTTGAGATTTGAATAATATTGTTATTTATTATATACTGTATACTATATTACATGTCACCATATTTTATTTGTTCATTAATTAGTCAGTGCATACTTGTGCTCATTCCAATTTGAGGTTATTATAAATAATGTAAATGTGAACATTTGTATATAAAGTTTTGTGAGGATATGTATTTTTGTCTATTTTGGTTATTTACCTTGGAGTATAACATACTGGGCTGTATGTTAATTCTATGTCTTCCAAAGTAGGTATACCATTCTACAATTCAACAGGCAACATACCAGCATTCCATTTTTTCTAAGACCTATCAGTACTCACTACTTTCTGTCTTTATTTATTATGGACACTCCAGTGGATGTTAAATGGAATATTGTAGTTTTCATTTTCATTGTGTAATGATTAGTGATACTGAACATTATTTATGTAATTACTAGACATCCATGTATTTTCTTTACAGAAATGTTTTAAATCCTTTGCCTATTTTTAAACTGCTGTTTGTATTTTCATTGTTGAATTCCAAAACTTCTTTAAATATTTAGGGTTTTGTTTTGGCCTTTTGTTTTCATGGTTTTGCTATACAGCCCAGGTTGACCTTTAACTCAATGTATTCCTGCATCAGCCTTTCAAGTCCTGGGTGCTACTATGCCTGGCTACTAAACTCTTAATAGAAAATTAATTTGCAAAATTCTCCTCTCATTTATTGGTTTGTCTTTTCAGTTTCTTGACGACATTCTTTTGCACGTAAAGGTTTTTATTTTATTTTATTTTATGAGGTCTAATTTCTTTCTTTCTTTTTTTTTTAAATGGCTTTAGCTCTTTCATTAGATCAGCGTTGTCATGGTTACCTGAAACATGGCTACCATTTTCAGCTATGGGAAATCCTAAACAGGACAAAGGGTGATGAACTGGCAGAAATATGGGAGATCCTGAATTCTTTTTTTTTTTTTTTTTTTTTTTTTTTTAGGGATTCAGAAGGGATTTATTTAAATGCAGAATCATCATCTGGTTTTGAAACGATAGCTAACTTCCTTATAGGATTGTTAATTGATAAAATTCTACTTGACTGTTACTATGCTTCACCAAATAACATAATTGTAAAAAAAGGACATACATGGTTATTTATTGAATACATAACATCTCTAATATTAAGCATTGCTCTGATTTGAGATGCAGCAAATCAGTACTTTATAATTCTTTTGTGACAACTTAGTTTGTTTTCTGTTTGACAATCATATCTCACAAAGTGATTTTTAACGAACTATTTTTGTAGTTGTTGGTACACACACACAAACATACACACACACGTGTATGTATATATATATATATATATATATTAATTTTGAGATATATTCACACTCTTGTATCCTCCCTTTTCTTATAGTTTGGGTTCACATATGTTCTGAAAAGCATTTACCAAAAAGACACATATACTACAAAAAGGAAATAAAGTCTAAATGTCAAATAGTAGTCCACATATGTGTCCGTTGAGGAGAATCTTTATGTAATGTCATTCTGCACATGAATACCCGAACTGATCAAATTTGAAAACTATAATACATAAATCACTTACATCTTTGAAGTTTTAAAGTTGACTGGTGGTGCAGAAATTAGAAAGATCCTGAATTCTTTATGGCATTCTTGATCCTCTGAATTAATCAGTCTACATGCTTTACTGCCTTAAGGTCTCATTACCTACTGTCACTTATGTCTTTGCTTAACAAGAAAACTGAGCCAGGGTGTTTGTTAATGGTACTCAGATCATTTTAACCAACACAGACCATTAGTAACTTCTCCAAGAGCTATAAAGATACCTGTCCTCTTGGCTGGTGATGATTTGCAAAGAACTGTATGTAAATCGAACTTCATTACCAGTTCTGGTCTTTGATATCTTCAGGAAGGACAATAAATCTCTATTTCTTTTCTAAGCCGGAAATTGAGTTTAGGTATCCTATAAAAACATTTGGCTATGAAAGAAGTGCTTTGATATCCTAACTATAACAATGAAATCTCAGCATTTCAAGCTGAGAGGGAGTGGGAGTCTCTCCCCTGCCCTGGTAATCTTTGTAGTTGGAATTTTTTTTTTTTTTTTTTTTCGAGACAGGGTTTCTCTGTGTAGCTTTGCGCCATTCCTGGAACTCATTTGGTAGCCCAGGCTGGCCTCGAACTCACAGAGATCCGCCTGCCTCTGCCTCCCGAGTGCTGGGATTAAAGGCGTGCGCCGCCGCCGCCGCCACCACCACCTGGCTGTAGTTGGATTTTTATTTGAGCCGCCAGCTCACAAAAACAACACAGATACTTATTATTAATTATAAAAGCTTGGCCTGGGGCTGGAGAGATGGCTCAGAGGTTAAGAGCACTGACTGCTCTTCCAGAGGTCCCGAGTTCAATTCCCAGCAACCACATGGTGGCTCACAACCATCTGTAATGAGATCTGGTGCCCTCTTCTGGCGTGCAGACATACATACAAACAGAACACTGTATACATAATAAATAAATAAATCTTAAAAAAAAAAAAAAAAAAAAAGCTTGGCCTATAGCTTAGGCTTGTCTCCCTAGTGCTTATAACTTAAGTCAACCCACTTCTATTCATCTAGGTGTTGCCACGTGACTCGTGACTCTTACCTCTCCTCCTGCTTGTCTTGCTCCTTCTACATCCAGCTGGCAACTCCACCTCTCGTCTTCCCAGAGCTTTCTCTACCCAGAAGTCCCAACTATACCTCCTGCCTAGCTATTTAGCTTTTTATTAAACCAATCTCAGTGATATATCTCCACACTGTAATCTAACATCTCAGAACAAGTCTTCTTCTCTATGGCTGAGACACTTGCTCACCATTCTGCTAGAAAGGACCTTTGAAGTAGCGTGTCTAAACCAGCCTGGTGGGGCTTGCAAAAGCCAACTGTGCCTGTCCCTTCCCAATTCCACATTCAGAGATGTCACATAAAAATCAGGCCATGGTGGGAATATTTACAATGTGAGATTCAGCAAAGGGCCTTTTCCCTTTTTACGCAATGCTGGCAGTTTATCATTATTTGAATATCACTGAACATTCCCTCAAAGTTAGTTCTACGGATAAAAAGATCCTTTATATCAAAGTATGGTGATACCTATAAAACTTCAAGGATGTAAATTAAAAAGATGAGAGACTGCACTATCCTCCCCTGAAGATGACAAACAGCTGTGACAATGGGAAATTCCATTGATCTTATGCACTGAGTCCCAGCCCCCCAGCTCGAACGTCCCTCCCAAGGCCATGCTGTTCATGCTTTTGAAAATTCTCCCTAATAGTCAGTGTTCAGCATTTTGTTTTGTATAGCTAGGCCACACTGTAGCAACTGTTCCATTCCACATAAGGGGAAAGCCACGGTAATGACGTGGTTTTCCTGTGGAACTGCTGAGGTCACCATCTGAGGCCATCTGTGGTCCCAGGGGCAGTTCCCTGTGTGACTGAGGGACAGGAGCCCAATAGGTCCCTCTGCAGACTGACACCCCTCCAGCCTTGCCTCCTCTCATCTGCCTCTAGCTCCAGTTTGTCCCCTCTTCATCTTTGTCTTCAGAGATCAAAACTTTTACTAAACATAAATTTGTGGAGTGTTGAAAAGTAGACAATTCATTGCCAATGAATTTTGTTATTCCTTTGTTATTCCCATTAGAGCTTGAAATTGAAGATAGTCTCTTTAAAAAATATGAGCTCTCTCAAACATATGAAAAGGTGTTGAGAAGAACACAAAGGCACCAGTGTCCCTGCCTCGATTCGGAAGTAAAATACAAACACTATTAAAGTTGCTACTTGTGCTGTCTGACCCATCACACTTCCCTCCCTCCAAGAGAGAAGCCCTTTGGGCTGGAAGGCAGCCGCTCCTCCCATAAAGTATTGCCATGCAAGTGCAACGACTTGAGTTCAATCCTCAGAACCCCTGTGGGAAAAAAGTCAGGTTTGGTGCCACCTGCTTATAATCCCAATGCTGGAGGAGCAGAGACAGGAAGAGATTTGTTGGCCAGCCAGCCAATGAACACAGGGAATTCTAGGCCTGTGAAAGATCCTGTGTTTAAAAAAAATGAGGTGGACAGCGCCTAAGGAATGACCCCTGAAGTTGACCTCAGGCCTCCACATACATGCACAAATGCCCTTTGGAACATTCAGATGCAGAAACATCTTTGAAAATAGGATTATTACTTGAATGCATCTCTCTTTTTTTTTTTTTTTTGTCCCCACAGGGTCTCACTTTGTAGCCCTAGATGGCTAAAATTCACTGCCTGTCCCATGCTGGCCTTGAACTCAAGGCAATTCTCCAGCCTTAGCCTCAAGCATGCTAGGATTACAGACATGAGCCACCATGCCTGGCTATCTTTATATTTTTATTACATGTCTATATGGAGCTTAAATACAACCTCTCTTCTGATGTACATTTTATTTCCATATACTCTACCATTTTAATTTTGAAAATAACAAGTTTGAAATGATTTTCCTCAGCATGCTGAACTGGTATTTAAAACCCATATATCCAGTGCTAACAAACTAATGACTGTTTTAAGGTGGTTACTGTGTCATCTCGTGCTAATTTGTTTGCACAGCACACAGTATATTCTCACATTACTGGCATTTTCTCCTTATTTGTACTTCTCCGTTCTTTTCTGTCTGGTATTTTATTATGCAGATGTTTTTCATTTTAATTTGCTTAACTTTATCATCCTTTCCCTTTATGGTTTGCTCTGTTTGTGGCTTATTTAAGAAGCATTTTCCTATCCTTAGGTCATGAAGATAGTCAGCTATATTGTTCTACAGAGGCTTTTAAATTGCATTTTAACACATGTAGGTCTATCATACATCTGAAATGTATTTTTGTTCAAGGTAAAGAAAGTAGTCAATACTTTTTCTAAATGGATATCTAAAGGCCATAAATGATGCTGATACAACTGGACATCAGTGAAGAGAAACATGTATTTGCTCCTCTGGTATTCCATGTCCCCTTTCTTTTTCCAAGGGTCCATTCACACATAGCTTTGACTCTCCATTCTCCACTCTGGTCTAATGGTCTATTTGGCTAGCTTCCAACAATGCCTACATTATTCTGTTTCATAATAAGTCTATATATGCTATTAAGTGTGTCCCACCATTGTACCATGCCTTTTCTTTGGGGCCACCAACCAGCTCCCAAATCATGACTAGGAGATTTCTTATTAGTTATGAATGCTCGGCCTAGCTCAGGCTCATTTCTGACTAGCTTTTTTTCTTTAACTTAAATTTTCTTGTTTCTCTTTATCCACCGTTTTACCTTGGGGATTTTTACGGTTTCTTTCTCTATGTCCTACTTTTCCTGCTATCTCTATGACTGGCTGGCAGCTTCTGGCTTCTGGCCCTGGTCATGTCCCCCTCTTTCTCCTCATTCTCTTCTCATTTTCTTCTTCTTTTCTCTCCAGCCTAGATTTCTCCTCCTACTTATTCTCTCTGCCTGCCAGCCCCACCTATCCTTTCTCTGTCTAGTTATTGGCCATTCAGCTCTTTACTGGACCAATCAGGTGCCTTAGGCAGGCCAGGTGAAACAAATGCAACACATCTTTACATAGTTAAACACACATCCTTACACTGTTACACAAATGCAGCATAAATAAATGTAATATATCTTTGCCTAGTTAAAATATTTTGCAGCAAAAACAAATGTAACACATCTTTGCCTAGTTAAAATAATATTCCACAACACACCATCTCAATCTTCAGGTTGCCAAAGTCTATAAAACCCATACTTGGACTTGATGGAAGTAGTTCTCAATTTGTAGGTCAATTCAAAAAATGTCATGGGCTGCACAGTACTCCCCAGATCTGTATCTTGAAGTCCTAACTCTAAATACCTCAGAATGTCACTGTATTTGGAGAAAAGGTCTTCAAAGAGATAATAAATTTTAAATAAGTCATTGGGGTAGGTTCTGATCAAACCTAACTGGTGTCCTTCTAAGAAAAGGAAAGTAAGATGCAGGTAACACATAGGGAAGGCCGTGCAAAGACACAACAAGAAGGCAGCTGGCCATTGGGAAACTCAGAGCCTCAGCAGAAACTAACCCTGCTAATACCTACATCGTGACCCTCAAGCCTCTAAATCTGTGGGAAAACAAACTCCTGTTGTGTAAGCTATTTGGCCTGAGGCACAGACTAACTGTCCCTTTCTGAAATGCTCAGAATAGGAAGGCTTCAGAATTTCCTTTAAATTTGGAATGTTACCAGAGCTATCTATCACTGGGTGAGCATCCCTCATCTGAAAGTCTCAAATCTGAAATATTCCCAAATCTGAAGCTGAAATCAGGAAATGCTGATGTAGCAATAGTATTAAGGTTGTTTTTTTTTTTTTTTTCCTTTTGAATCTACAAATACAGTATTTTACTCCCTAGGTTGAGTCAAGCAACAGAAACATGTGCAGGACTAAGAAGACTACAGAGAGATGAGTGGGCAAATGAACACACAGTAGGTCCAGATGGATGAGCGGGTGCATGGGTAGGTGGTAATTTGACTAGGCAGTGTCAACAGCGGGGTCTATGCTGGGCTGAAGGCCCTGGGACAATCAGGACTGCCAAACTCTTGATGTGTACACCAGTGGTGTTTCTTTCACAGAGATGTCCTCCTCTTCATGGGGTCTAGATGAGGGACTTGCACCCTTCCTGTAATCTGGTATATTTGTAAGCTCTTAGGCACCATTTTCCTGCAATTATTTCAAAATACTCATGTGCTCATGTGGTCCCAGTTTACCTCAATAAATTTTTCCTGTGGCACTCTTTATTTTTAGGAATAAATTGCTTATCATTACGTGCCATGCAGGTAGTGCCTGTCCTGTTTGTGTGCCCACCAACATCCAGAGTCTTCCTATCTCTGTGTTTGTACTCCAGCTGGAGTAAAAAAGCTGTTTGCACGGCTGGAGAGTTGGCTCAGTAGTGAGGAGCACTTGTTGCTCTTGCAGAGGACCTGAGTTTAATTCCCATCACCCACATGATGGCTCACAACCATCCATAACTCCAGTTCCAGGGTACCCGACATCCTTTTCTGATTTCTGTGGGCACCAGGCAGGCATGTGGTGCACAGACATACACTCAGACAAAACATTCATACACATAAAACAAAATAATTTTAAAAACCTGCTTGTTAAAAGGAGTCTCTTGGGACAAGATACAGCTTGAAAAAAAAACCCATCATTTTACAGAATACGGAGCAAGAAAAGCCTCATCTAAGCGTGACTCCATCAAGGCTTAATGCAGCTCCAGACACAATGGATGGTTAATAGACACCAGAGACTCTGGGAATTCCTCTCCTGGAGAGGATGCTGAGTTACTGCCAGCTACTCTCCTGCCTTGTAATCCTCTCTAGTATTTGTGTCACCGCACACATCCTCAATAAACCACTCCGCAGGAGAAAGTTAAATCGCTAAAAATTACTCTCTGTTCACTGAATAAGATGTCTTGCCTGAAGTAACGAAGCATCGGATGCTACTGTCTGTCTGAGCAGCTGTAGATCCAGGGACTAAGCCGGGTGCAAAGGTGTGAGAGGTGGAAGACACAACCCTACCTCAGAAGGGATGTAGAGAACCCCGGAGGGAAACAGTAGTACAAAGGTCTAAGACAACAGGGTCCAAAGGTCAGCGCTCAGACCTGCCTCCACCTCTGAGAAAATCCTGAGCTTCCGGAGTTACAGGCCAGCACTGATGATCCCGGCGGCCTGGGGCATCAAAGCAGCAAGTTTTTCAGAGGAACAATGTGCCTCACATGTATCTCCAAAGCCAGGGGACCAATGACACTCCTGCCTCCTACCTCACTCCAAAGCTCAGACAAATGTTTCTCATTGATAGAAGTGTTACTGGACCTTTAGATTCATTAAGCACACTGCATGGTTTTGTATTTTAAAAAAAAAATTAAGAAACAGACATTAATCAAAAAAAATTGGATTTACATACAATTTAGCCAAAGCAGGTTATCTAGGTTCCTCTCCCACGGAATTCACTGTCGTGTTACAAAGACCAGAATATATGTACACGTAACTGCAAACAGTAAGATGAGCTAATTGGTCTTTTTAGGGATGGAGAGAGAATAGGGGTAAGGATTGAGACCTGGGCACCAGGTTGTTGCCCATAGGTTTTTTGTTTGGTTGGTTTGTTTTTAAATTTAAGTCTGGGAAGAGAAAAACATTGTTTAAAATTTCTCCCATTCTAAAAGAAAATAATTGATGTAGACAAGTTGGTGATGTAGGATTCCCATCCATTCTGGGCCTGGGAAAGCTCTTTGTCCATAATTCAAATTTTTAATTTATTTTTTGAGGACTCTACATTGAGTACTGTGTTTACATCCTTCTCTCCTCCTTCCTCAACTTCCTCCTGTATCCCTCCTACTCCTCAAATTCATGATCTCTTATCTGTTCCTTGCAGCTGTTACTATATATATATAGATTTCTAAATACAGCCTGCTGAGATCACTTAGTGTTGTTCATGTGTATTGAAGGCTGACCTCTTGGGATAACCTTGGCTAAACCATTAGGAGGTGCATCCACAGAGAAGATTGATTCTTCCTCTCTTAGAAACCACTAAACACCTGTAGCTCCTCTTCCCGAGGTGAAGCCCTGTGAGACTTCCCCATCAACACTGGCATGTCAGCTGGTGGTGTCACATTTTAAGCTCGTTTAGACAACCATATTGTTGAGACCTCCTGTGTGTGGCTTCCCCGTCATCTGCAGAAGACACTACCTCTCAGCAGATGTCCTATCCTGGTCTTCTGGGTCTTATAGCCTTTGTGTCCCTCTTCTACAATCTTCCGTCAGCCTTAGATATAGAAGTTGTGTTGTAGATAGAACAGCCGGGACTGGGCACAGCCTCTTTTCAAGCTGTTGGTCAGAGGAGTCCAAGAGACCCCCAAAACAATGTAGGCTAGTGCCATGACCCTTGGTTGCCGCCCAGAAATTGAAGGTAAAACCCTGTTACTTTGGACAGAGGACTTGGAAAGAATTGAGCTGGAGCTGACATGGAAGCCTTATCCCTGAGGATAAGCTCTCAGAGTACCAGAAAGAGCTATGCAAGCTGCCAAGGGAGAAAAGCAATCAATAGTCTTCCTCAGTTGCAATCTTTGTGAACATCAATGATGGCCAGAATGGCAAGGTGTCCTAAAACGTACAGCAGTGGCACTCAAATCCTGGGGGTAACCAACAGCCATCCTAATTGTACTTAAGGCCCACTCAATAGGAGGGAATTCATTACTGGCATGGTAAACATAGCTTACTACGTGTGGCTGGTGAGACCAAGGACCCTAGAGGAGAACCAACTAGAGCCACTTAGCTAAACTAGTGTAGTTTCTAACTGCATTCTAAGTACTTAGCGCTATATCCACAAGTAAATTGTAGCTCTTACCCCTTATCGAAGAAGCTTCTTTTTGCAGCAAATGGAGACCATTACAGAAAGCCACAACTGGCCAAAATGCATACTTCCATTCTTCATATAGGTGCACAGTACAAGCCTTTCATTTCTTTCTTTAGAGGCCAGCTTCAACAAGATCCAGACTCCGCATTCCTGTTAAACACATTCATTTTGCAAGTGAAGAAAAGGTGATAGGCCGAGTGCCAGGGGGAGGGGTCTGAATGTGGAGTTGAGGCTTCTCAGCAAAAGCAGCTTTTACTAGCCAGTTTCAAACGGGAGCACTGCAGCAAAGGACTTGGGAAATGTAGTCCTCTGGCTTTCAGCCACCCAAGTAAGAGCAGAGATGGTGAGGCGGCTCAGTGGGGAAAGGCTGCCAACCCTGACCACCTGAATTCCAAATTCAAAGCCAGGGAAAAAGATTCCTGCGGGTTGTCCTCTGACCTCTACATACATCCAGTGGTATGTACACACACACACACACACACACACACACACACACACACACTAATAATAATAATAATAATAATATAGTTAAAATAAATAAAAGATAGCATAGAGAGACGATGACATGATGTTGTCAGTAGATAATTTAGCATCACAGATTTTAAGTGTAAACATAGGAAGACAACATTCCAAAGCAGCTCATCTTTACTGAGGACTTCAGCAATATAATCTGTGCTTAAATACAGATGTTGTCATATGATTTGGCGCCTTTAGTGTCCTATTTAGTGTCTACTGCTAAGCATTGGGCTGGGCACATGGGATTTTAGATAGTAAGAAGCTACTGAAGATTCTTTACAAGGAAAATCATATGAGACTTCTACTGTAGGAAGATTTTTTAATTAATTTTTAATCAGCACAGAAAATATTAGTTTTCATTATGACAATCTATACACATATATCATTGCACTTTGCTTATATTCATCCCACCCCATCCGCGCTCTCCCCTCTCAGTAGCCTCCCTCTCCCTCTAAAGTCCCCTTGTGCTTTTGTGATATATAAAATATAGACTCTATTTATAAGAGTAAGTGTAATATTTATCTTTTCCTCTCCCTTCTCTCCTCCCTTCCTTTTAGGCTTCTTGTCCCTCCTATAGGATCCCTTCTACTTTCACATCAAACACACACACACACACACACACACACACACACACACACACACACACAGACATACACACACAGAGAGAGATACACACATACATAAATACACACAGAGACATACACAGAGAGAGAGACACACATACATACACACATACACATATACACATATACACATACAGGGTGTCTGTATATGTGTATATATACAGGACACAGATACACACATATCCACAAAGACGGACACACATACACATATACATATACAGACACATATTTTCCACATATGAAGGGAAGTATGCAATATTTGTCTTCTCAGTCTGGCTTAGTTCACTTACGTGATGGGGAAGATCATTTTGAAAATGTGTCGACTGAGTTAAAATGGTCAATACTTCAGTGTTAGGAGATGATGAGGCTCTAGTCCATGTTTCTTTTGTATCTCAGTGTTTTCAAATATCCCACAGTGAGTGTACATTCCATGTCCCAGTGGGGAGAAAGTCTCAAGAAAGAAGGCAAGAGATCAAACTCACAGCTGTATGTAGGAAGTTCATGCTCCGATTTATGATGTAGCCTTTCCCTCAATCAGGATTCCCTGTCCTTTCCCTCAGCTGAGGCTCTCCTCCCAGCTGCCATTCTTCTAACACGATGGCCATCATTCTTATCAGAATGTAAGCCCCACAAGGGCAGGCAGTTCACAGCTGTCACCACACAAACACTGTTGGAATGGATTAATACTGCCTTTAAAGGACATTAAGTCTGGAGATACACACATCAATAAGGAGGTGATAACAGTAATGTGGACCGGGGAGGGAAGGTGGTCAAATGGAAAAAAGGGAAGAGTGATGGAGGAGAGAAAAGAGCGTGGAGATGATATGGCATAGAATCTATACAACCTAATAACTACTTGTATTCTTTTAATAAACAGCAGAGTCAGGGGAACATTCTCAAGGAGAACTGGTAGGGATTGTTAATGGATTAAATGCAGGCATGGTAGAGATTTATTTATTTATTTTTATTTATTTATTTTTTGATAGCCAGGCACATAATAGCATTTCCTGCTGAGATATGCAGACAGGTGTGAGAGGAGAAATCAGTAGTTCCACTTTGGGGTGAAAAGGTGCAAAAAGAAAGGCATGGTGAATCCTAGGCTCTACCTTAGCACTCATTCACTTGAGCTGGAAGAACAGACAGTAGACGAGGCTCCAGGAAAAGAGTCAGTCCAGTTTTGGATTTCAGCTTGACGTGTCCACTGAGACACTCAAAAATACCCAACGAGATGCTAAGGGTCTGAAATTCAGAGGAGATGTATGAATGGAGACAGACTCGGGAGCAGAGTGGCGGCATCTGACGCTGTTGGAATGCATGGGAACAGCTGTAAAGTGAGAAGAGCAGACCCAAGCAGAGCACCCAAGTCTTTGGGAGACTGACACTTCGGAAAGAAGAGGGATACTAACAGAGCCTGTTAGAAAGACGACAATGTGGGAAATTATGGGGGAAAGAGGCCTTTTGATCAAAGCAAGAGTTCAAAGAAGAAAGTGGTGTGCTGAAATGGTAAATAGGAGCCAGATTCAGGAGGTCAACTGTGCCCAACCCCTCTGTGATCAGTGGTAAAAGTACCTATACGTGTGCTGGTTTTGTGAGCTGAGCCTCCTAAGTAGGTAGGAAAATTTAGAAGCAGACCAGGTCAGAGTCCAGAACCTGGGGCTGGCGAGGTGGTCCAGCAGTGAAGAGCACTTGATGTTCTTCCAGAAGACTCAGGTTCAATTCCCAGCACCCACAAAGCAGGTCAGAACCATCCATAATTCCAGTTTCAGGGGACTCAACACCCTCCTCTGGCTTCTGTGGGCACCAGGCACACGTGGTGCACAAACATACAAGTGGGTAAAACATTTACAGCACATAAAAATAAATGAATAAAAATCTTTAAAAAGAATGAATGTATTTCTCTTTGACATACGTCATTTAAACCAAATCATCACTGACTTGAAGAAGCTGGAGAGGGAAACCCAGGATTTCAAGGGCTGTCATTACTTTTCCTTCGTCCTCATAAGCAGCCTCATGGCAGTGACAGTGACGAACTCCCCAAGAATCCTGCTGGTCTAGCCAAGTCCAAAACCAACTTCAGCTTATCCAACAGCCTCTACGAGGAGCCTCTGTCACGGAGTCCTGGCGCCACATGAACCCTGGGACTTTTGGTTTATATTCCAGAGGAACCATCAGACAAGAGCAGAAACATGGCCGTTCACCTTTCCATTACAATGTCCCACAAACAAAGAAAATGGCCCGAGGCATGGGGAGAGCAGACATCCTGACTCTTTTAAATTTTGGCAGCCCTACCTTCTACCATGCACTGTGGTTTTGGGAGAAGTTGAAAGCTACGCTTCAAAAGTAATTATAAATGAGGGCTCTGGCTAAGCGCGACCACAGCAGGGGGCAGAGATGAGCTGCATCTTTGCAGGAGGCCTCGGGGGCTATGGTGACTATGTGAGCCAGACTGTGGAGCAAAGCATGCAGTGACGTCTTGGTAGATGGCATGTGTTTGGGAGTGTGCCTGTCATAGCAGGATGATCTGCCCTGTGTAGTCTAGGAGATGGACAGTGATGCAGGCTCACAGACAGGTGGCTGGCATATGGTATAGAATCTATACAACCTAATAACTACTTGTATTCTTGTAACAAGCAGCAGGGTGTTCATGAACATTCACAGGAGATTGCCCTGGCTCAAACACTTTGACGGCATGTCGTGTATGGTTACTTTCAGAAAATCTTCAAGTCAGAGGCGACAGAGACTCAACTGAGAGATGAGATGGGCAGATGCTCATTTCCTGCCATGCTCAGGAAATGACTGGCCCCAGGAAATTGGAGGGAAAAATGGGGAAGATAAATGTAGTTGATCAAGAAGTTCTTTGATCAGCAGATAGTGGTGTACACTGTTAATCCCAGCACTTGGGAGGCAGATCTCTGAGTTCAAGACTAGCCTTGTCTATAGAGAGAGTTCCAGAACAGCCAGGGATACACAGAGAAATCCTGTATTGAAAAAACAAAACAAAACAAAACAAAAGTTCTTTGATCAAGACTCTAACCTTTTCCTCTAGACCCCAGTTTCACTTTGTGCTGGATGATTCTTCACCACGGAAGCTGCATTAATAGGTAGGGGAGTCTTTTGGAAAGGAGAGAGACCAATTCTAGATTTTGAAAGCACAGGAAGCCTGAGCTTAGCCCTTTAGACTTCCTCAAGAAGCCCCCTATTAAACAAGAAAGGCCTCTTCTTTCTCCTAGCTCACTGGTGATGCCCAATGTGTTCAATGGCCTGAAAGAGGCAAAACTGCCCATAGGAAGGTCACGAGGGACAGGGCTCATGAAGGAGTCAAGTTTAACAATGAATCCAAAAGTAAGATCTCAGGGTAAGGGTACCAGTACCATGGAGAAAGGGAAGTACGAAACAGATGTTATCACTGTCTTAGCTAAGAAAGCTAGCGAGTTCTACAGATGAGAAAGAACTGACCTCAAGCCCCAGGGCTCATAATTTGCTGTCCAGTATATGGGCTGAAGGGAAGGCACAGTTGATAAAGAACTGCCATACGAGTATGAGGCCCTGAGTCCAATGCCCTAAACCCAAGTGAAAATACTTAATGTGGTGGTGCATGCTTGCAATCCCATCTCTGGGAGGAAGAGGCAGGAGGATCTCTGTGCTCTAGCCGACCAGCCTAATTGGCAAGTTCTCGACTAGTGAGTGACTTTGTTTCAAAGAGGTGGACAGCATTCTGAAGATAGCCAGACATTGTCTTCCAGCCTCTACATACATGTGTACACAGCCATACAAACACACAGATGTAAACACATATACACACACATTTGAAAAAAGAAAATTCTTACAAAGTCTATGAGTATGATTAGTACCAGAAATATTCTAAGAGAACACTAACTCTGCCTGGGGGACCAGGGAAAGCCTCCTGGCTAAGACAGCAATAAGTGAGTGTGCTGAGGTCAGAGAACAATATTGTTTGCACATGTATATGCACAGGTGCATAACATATGTTCTCTGGACAGTGGTTTGCCTATGACAGACACATAATAAAGGTTTTTTAGTTAATTCAAGAACTAGTTACTGCTTCTCTCTCTTAACCACTCCTCCTAAATCCTACTCTTCTCTGGAAATGCCCAAAGAGTTTCATTTTTAAATAATATCTGATAAATGAGACATCAATTAGACATAGGAATTGCCATTTTTTGACATGAGACAACATTTTTAGAAAGGATCCTGTGACCTCCAGCTAGAGGGAAACTGTTGTCCTTGTGGTCATTCTAGATCATTTACTGGACACTCATTGGACACCAGGTGCTCTAAGTATGAAATGTGCTCGATCCTCTAATCCTCACAATATCCCATCATGGTGGGGAATGTTTCAGCTGAGGACTCAATGTGCAGGCTGAGTAAATGGTAAAAGCCAGTAAAAGTCTGGCTTCAGAGCCTGCCGCTCAAACTGCATCCCACACTTAAGGCTGAAATCTAAGGGCAAAGATGCTTTAAACTTTGCCCCAGTGTGCAGGTCAAAGATCAGTAGTATTAAAATTATTAAAAAGTATTAAAATTAAACACCACTTTAAGCTCCATAATTTTACCAGTTCATTTCCCACCAACTTCCCTCTGTTTCTTAGTAGAAACTGATGAGTCCTAAATTCAAAAGTGTTTCTTCTAGATCACTGTTTTCTAAGTGAATATATTGTTAAGAAAATAATATTAGAATCACAGAACTAATCATTTTCCCCATCAGATAGTAAGGACAAGTTGACAGGCCTAGACAGTAACCCTGTAATGTCAGGATTAGCTTTCTTGGCATCAAGTTAACATGTTTGCTTTGGTCTCACCATCTGGAAAACAGAGCTGATAAAAATTTGGCCATATTGGGGCACGGCAAGATTAACAAACCAATGTCTATAATCTGCACAGTCTGATTTTCTTAGAGGAAACAAAGATTACCACCATGTATTTATCCAAATAAGATCATTAGTAAGGACTGATGCCAACCTTCTTCGAATTTTCCCAGTATTCAAAGCCACCTTAATCAGACCTCAGTCCATTACTTTAGAGGGATAAAGTTTATCCTTCATAGTAGACATGGATGGCCCACCCAGACAGATGGGCTCAGCAGGGAAGAACCTCGTGGGTGGGCCTGGTCTCTCATTTTCATGACATCAGCTTTTCCAGCTGGGTCACCATTCTGCTTCATATGGCAAATGTTCTTCTGCCAGAAGCAGACCCTTTGGTTTCCTCAAACATGAGAGTGAGGCTTTCTATACCATCCCAAATCTAACAAGAGTGGGAGACAGTCTGACATCAAACCTCAAAGAGAGACTCCCAGTGTATAAAAAGATGACTATTTCTACTTCAGTGACCAGAATAATGTATAAGATTATAGCAAATATAATCCGAACTTTATTTCCAAAGATTATTTAAGCGCTTATTACATGGTAGAACTTGTTCTATCAGGTGGGGGGTACAGAATTGGACAAGGTAAACCCATTATCACCACCAGCCCAGCTCTTATAGACTTCACATTCTAGAGGACAAGACAAAAAGCACTCTTGTAGAAAGGAGTGAAAATTAATGAAGCATGACCCTATGCTTCTATGAAAGGAATAAATGAATTAATGACTGCTTGCCATCTCCATGTATCTTTTAAGGAACACACTGTCCATTTCTCAGGACTGTATGGAATATTAATGAACACTAAGAAGACAGGATCCTGTAACTTGTATCCTATTGTGCCAGAACCATTTAAGTAGTTATTGTTGTTTTTTCTGCCTCCCTTCCTTCTGTATACCAGAGATGCTGAGAGTACCAGCTCATGATGGATTGCAACCAAAGAAGAAAAAGCAGACTCCCAAATGGAAGCCTCACAGCAGATCTCCAGGAAGGAGAGTTCAGACTTGTAACCTATTTAATCACAAGGGCTCCATGGAAGATTTGATCACAAGGACTCCATGGAAGGCTGGAGGCTCCCACATGACTAAGGCCTGTGCAGTGACCTGTGAGACCTGGAATAGGTCTATTCTTAGAGATGAGAGAGAAAACAGCCAGTGAGAGACACCAAAAGGTCATGTTAGATCTTTACAGCAGCACAGAGCCGATAATGAAAATGTCTCCACATACAATTTAGTTTCTTTTTCTAAAATAAGTCGAGATGCAGATTCACGTGGTTTTATTGACAATTGATAAATGCAACAGAGACCCACAGCCCTGGAATATTTCTATTACCCCAACAGGAACCAACCTAGAGATGGAAAGGGTAGACACTCAAGGATTTCTTTGGATGTTTTTAGAGAGTCCTGAGAGAAAGCTGTGGAGAGAGGATCTTTGAAAAACATGAAATGTAAAGTGAAATGTAAATGTAAGGTAAACATGAAATGTAAAGTAAACATTGTCCTCTTGCTCTTTCCCAGGCTCTGGTGTGTGCCCTGGGCATGATGATGCGATATGCTGTTCTGTATCTGCTCTGGGGCTGAAGGTCACATGGATTTGTACTTTTGAATGCAGGAATGGGGACATCTCCCGGTGGCTTGCAGATGTTTTCTACCTTCAGATCTCATTAACTTATGGCTCTTTGGTAGTTTTGTACTCATAGTTACTAAAAGTAATGCATTACGTTAAATCCTAATAATTTGCCTTTTCATTGGTTGGGTTTGGAATTAGAAGAACTGGGAAGGAAGCAGAGAAAGAAGAGGAGGCGGGGGAGAAACAATGTGGAAGAAAGAAAAAGCTGCTTTCCTATCAAGTGTTTATTCCTTCAAGTGAAAATCCATTATGGACATTGCAAAAGGAAATGGGTGTGGCCTTCTCTCCAAAACCACACAAAACATTCTGTTCAGACTGAGCCACAAGCAGCTGGAAGAGAGTGCCTGAAAGGACACTGAGTCAGATTCAAAACCTCCAAATGTCAACGTTCTTCTGGTAAGAAGAGTCACCCACACATCTGCAGAGGCAGATGTGAGTGCTGGAACCAGCCTGACAATCAGGTCAGTCTCAGGCACAAGGGCAGCAGAGGGAACACTATGGCCCTCCGCAACTCCACTGAGGATGATCTGAAATTCACAAAGGCCAAGAAGCCCTGGCATCCCTGTCTCTCTAGGAAGCAGGCAAAGCTCTCTTACACATTCTAGAGCAATAGTTCTCAACTTGGGGGTCATGACTCCATTGGGGGTCAAAGGCACAGGGGTCACCTAAGTTCATCAAAAAACACAAATATTTACCTTATGATTCATAGCAGTAGCAAGATTACAGTTATGAAATAGCAATGAAAATAATGTTATGGTTGGGGTCACCACAACATGAGGAACTGTATTAAAAGGTCACAGCATTAGGAAGGTTGAGAACCACCACTCCAGAGGATTTGAGGGTGAGCATATCTACTTGGCTTTCAGCCAGCTGGTGAATATGTCCTGTGAACATCACTACTGTCACTGCCACATTAAGACTTGTTGATGCTAGTTCTGGACAGGCCAGAGCACCTGATCTTTGAACCACCAAGTTGAGTCTCTTCTCTGACTTCTGGATTCAGTGTTCTCTGAGGGACAGCTATAGATCTTGAGGCTCGGTTTGGGGTGGGGGGTGGTCATGAAAGCCTCACTCTCCCTGCTCTTCTCCCAAGGATACTTTTGTTCCAGTCTTTCTCTGAAAGAGACAAAACATCTAGGTTGCCCCATTATCATCCTGGGATTTTTGCCATTGGGCAAAGAGACAGAAGGGTACTTTTAAAATATCAGGCTAGCGGATTGTATCCATATAAGCTGGAATTGAGGAGAAAGTCCAAGAGCAATGAAGACAGACTTTGGTATTAATCTGGTCTACTCTTACTAAGGCTGATGGTCTGGTTAGGACATCATGACAGTTAGGAATTTCAATCATCAATCCAGAACTATTTCTGAACACCTCTGGTATACCAGACCCTTTGCTAAGAACTTGAAAGCAATGTACCATCTTTAGAAACTTTCCAATGAGCTGGGGAAAATACTACACACTATCAGCGTGTGTGTGACTATGCCGGTTCCTCCACCCTCCTTCCCTGACTTTGCATTACCTCTGTGAGAAATTCTAATCTTTATGTGCTTACTTTGCATATGCTTTTAAAATTGCCAGGTCTTGTGCACATAAATTATGAATCAGCCCTAAGGGAGTTAATTAAGAAGAGAGGAACGGGGGAGCTGTAAACGAGGTAAAAACAGCTGACAAGAGAAGTTAAGGTGCTTACACTGAAGTCGAGGTAAGCGTGGTGTGTTTGCTTCCCTTTTCTCAACCTCAGAAGGTGAGCTCATATGAAAAGTCTTCTTGGGTATAATCAACATAAAGGTTGAAATGAGATTGTTTTGATGAGGATGGGCCCTTAATCCAAATAAGAGTGTTCTAATCAAAGGGAGAAAAAACAAAAACCAGAGACTCACACATACAGCAAAGAGCCGGAGGATGAGAATTGGCAGGAATGCCCAGAAGATGCAGATGAAGAGGCAAGAGGGAAGTCTCCCCAGGAGCCTTGAAGCGGGCACAGCCCTGCTGGTGTCTTGATTTGGGGCATCTGGCCTCCAGACCGTGCGAGGATATATTTCTGTTGTGTTGAGCTGTTGAGGTTGTGACAACATTTTATGGAACAATAAGAAAGTGATTTGATGAGGAGAAATAGAAAAAAGCCTTAGAGTGGAGAAGTGGTCCAAGAGGAAGGAGTTGCTCACACTGAGAACAGACGATATGTGGTACCCAGGATGGCTGAGATTACGATCCCTGGAAGTTGGACAGAGGGTTTAGAATTACCATAATGCTTAGCTATGCCTCATTAGTTAAACAAGATCATCCTAAAACCATTTCTACCTCAAGCAGCCACTTACTTGGCCTATCTGAATCGCAGCAGAATTACAACAACAACAAGAAAAATCAAAAATCAAAAATGTGGCCTGAGGGCATAGCTCAGTTCTACCAAGTGACAGAACACTTGCCTAGCATGTGCTTGATGCTTGACACAAAAATAAGCAAATAAAATCAAGTACTGCAACTGTGAGCCAGGGAGGCCAAGTTGCCAAATGTCATGGACTGTATGTCAGTCCCATGTACCCATGCGTCTGGCCCTGTCTTACACAGCCAACTTGCATGCTGTGTCCAGTGGTCCTGGAGGCACAACCAGACAGGTAGAAAGAATTCCAAGGCCCCAAGTCAAGAAGACATTGAATACGTGGATGGAAAAGTGGACTCAGGAAGAAAAACCTCTTTGCGTGCATATTATCTGTAATCAATGAAAACAAGCACACAAGCTCCTCCTTGAAGCTACTTGGAAGAAAACTGAATACTTCTATTTTAGTTGGGAATGCTAAATGGAAATTGACTATTTTATCCACTACTATCAATTTAAAATGTCCCAGTGTGTACTGTTTTCTCTTTACCTAGACATTAGCCATTATGAATAACAAAACAATTAAAAGGCTTTTCACACATTTTCTCCACTCAGAACTTTATTTTACCACAAGATAACCTCAAGATCTGCAAAAACAAATTTTCTTTTTTTCTGTATCAAACTCGAAGCAGTGCTCTACCCTGAGGAAAATGCTTCAGAACCCTACACTGTAGCAGGCTAGCTAAAGACACATATATGGAACTATGTTCACACAGGACACATCCTGTACAATGTACTCTTCTCTCAACCTTGCCATCTGCTCCTCACCCTCTTGGTCAAAAGAAACTAGTATGAATTAAACTGGTCTGAATGGAAAGGCTGGTTGAAAGAATAGCTTTGAGGGAAACCACTTGAGGGAAGAGTGGAGAAATGAAGACCCCAGTGTGGTCAGAGGTATTTGGGAGAATGCTGGGAAGTTAGGGTTCTACTATGATCATGAATAGTACACTAAGGGCTTTGGATTTTATTTGGAGCAGCTATCTACTCAAAGCAAGTAGTGTTCTGAGATGGTCACTCTGACGGTAGAAAAAGGTAGGTGCTAACGCTGGGGCAATAATGGGTCAAGTAAAAGGGGGGCCTGGTATGGTGACACATCTGTACTGGTATGGCGACACACATCTGTACTGGTATGGTGACACATCTGTACTGGTATGGTGACACACATCTGTACTGGTATGACGGCACACATCTGTACTGGTATGGTGACACATCTGTACTGGTATGGTGGCACACATCTGTACTGGTATGACAGCACACATCTGTACGGGTATGGTGGCACACATCTGTAATGCTTGGGAGGCAGGGGGAGGAAGTTCACCACAAGTTTGAGGCCAGTCCGGCCTACATTGAGAGTTTGAGGCCAATACAAAGTGAGATCCTGCCTCAAAAACAAAACAATAAAGAAGTAGGAGAGGCTAAAAGAGAAGTCTAAAATCCGGTTAATCGTAGTACAGATAAGAGGTAAAGACTCTGAATTCAGGACCAAGAATAAGAATAAAGGATATTGAAGACCTGCAGTATAATCGACAAGATGTAGATGGTCCTTTGGATGGGGTGTTTTTCATTTTCACCTACATTTCCCAATCCATTCTCAAAGTGGAATCCAAAATAAAGGTTTGTGT